>JAVJHY011700157.1:0-42100 GCA_035593235.1 Phascolosoma agassizii
GTCGCAATTCAATCGTCCAAACCTGGCCTAAACCTGAGCAACAAATAAGAATAAACTATTTTAAAACACGCTCTAAGGCATCCTTTTGAACACCAATCCATGGCTCCCCAATTGGATGTTTGTGAAAGGAAGAAGGATATTCAGATAAAAGCTGAACTTCCCGGCATGAACGAAAAAGATATTCAGCTCACCGTGGAGGAAGGTCAACTTGTTCTTCGTGGTGAAAAAACAACCAACACAGTGAAAAAGACGGAAGGTTTCACCGTTTCGAGTGCACCTACGGTTTTTTCGAGCGCGTAATTCCGTTGCCGCCCTCGGCAATACCAGTAAAATCGAAAGCGGTTCACCAAAAATTTTGGGACCCAAACAAGATCAAATCTGAAAATACGAAGGTGTTAGGTAATTCTTGTGCAGACCCAAAAACGTTTAGAGCTAGTGAGCGACAATAGTATTTAATCTGCCCTTTGCTATGGGAGACCCCAGAGATCCCAAAAGCGCTAACGGCAAGGCGATATTTCTAAATTTATAGAGCGCCAAGTTGGGGATCAAAAAAAAAGCCTTAAAAATGAGAATTAATTATTGGAAATTGTATACCATACCGGTGTATAGTATAAAATGAAAGTAATAAATTTGTCATCTCCAAATCGAAGCTCATGACATGGTGTCCTCGATTTTTTTTGCGGCATCAAAATGTTAACAACTTTTTTTGGGAGGAAGGAAATTATCTATGACATGTCACAACGAAAACGACAGAAGTTGTCACCTGGATAGCGAAACCGTTGAGATGAAGGATTTTCCGCCGGTTACTGATTGTGATCATGGTCACCGCAGTTCCACGGACATGATCACCGCTATTTCTGCTACGGTTCACTGTCTTGTAGGCTGTTCGATAGGAGAATTTATCGGATTGTTCATTGGGGTCTCTCTTGGATTTCCGATCATCGGTATAATCGTCCTTGATACGACCTTAGCTTTCATATCCGGGTTTCTGCTAACACTCATTCCAATAATGAAACGCCGGAAAATAGGACTAAAGGCTGCATTTAAAATTATCTGGCTTGGAGAAGTTGTCTCTATAAGCGTTATGGAGTTTACCATGAATCTCGTTGACTACCATGCCGGTGGAATGAGTACGGGTTCTGTCTTTCATCTGGGGTTCTGGTTGGGCTTCTTGGTGTCCCTTCCAGCAGGGTTCATAGCTGCTTATCCCGTAAACTATTGGATGATTCGCCGGAACTTAAAAAAATGTCATTAAATCTTCCTCAATAAAAGGAGTTAATCATGCCCGAAACTTGTAATCCCCATGAACATCCTGATCACCAAAAACAAATTATCCGTTTGAACCGAATTTCTGGTCAACTAGAGGGAGTTAAGAGAATGATTGAAGGGCAGCGCTATTGCCCAGAAATTCTTAAGCAGCTCAGAGCGGCTCGCTCAGCAATTAAGTCTTTGGAAAATAATATTTTAGAGACCCATCTTGCCAATTGCGTGGTTGATGCTTTTTTATCCCAAGACGAAAATGAAAAAAATAAGAAGCTAGCTGAACTCGTAGAGTTATTTAAATGGTCAGATTAGTTCGGATTACCTATCTATTTCGAGGCAAGGACTTGTAGCATGGCTAGGGATGACAACAACAGGTTATTTGGGAGCAATTCATTCAAGAACGCAATAAGCATTTGCTTAATTTTCATTCTTAGTTGCCAAAGCACTAAAGCCAATCAAAATGAGGATGAATCCACAATAGACCTTAAAAACACTAGCGCCTCTAACCAAACCGACAATATTTCCTTACCCACCTTAAATGGTGATTCAACCATCGATGATTATTTGGCATATGCAGCGTTGAATAATCCAAAACTCAGAGCCGCTTTTGAAGAATGGAATGCAGCACTCTACAACATTCCCCAAGTCCGTTCCCTCCCCGACCCAAAATTTAGTTACACCTACTTCATTAGAGAAGTTGAAACCCGCGTTGGAGCTCAAGAGCAAAAATTTGGTCTTTCGCAAATGTTTCCATGGTTCGGAAAACTTCAATTAAAAGAGGATATGGCGTATGAAGCCGCAAAGTCAGCACAGCAGCGCTATGAGGCTGAGAAACTCAAGCTCTTCTATCAAGTTAAAAATATTTATTATGAATATTACTACCTCTTCCGTGCCATCGGTATCACGCAAAAAAACATGAAGTTACTCCTTAACCTTGAAGCCGTAGCACGAGCAAAATTAAGAACCGGCGCCGGTGTGGCTGACGCTGTTAAGGCTCAAGTGGAACTTGGAAAACTTGAGGACCAACTAAAATCAATGAACGAGTTACAGGAACCCATAGCATTAAAATTCAATTCGATACTGAATCGTCGCTTAAACGCAGATCTCCCCTGGCCCCAATCCGCAAAGGTTATACCAGTAACTCTTGTCGAAGAAGAATTATTTGATTCATTGACAACAAATAATCCTAGACTCAAAGCGCTCGATTATAAGAAAGCAAAGGAAGAAGTATCAATTGAACTAGCGGAAAAAGATTTCTATCCGGATTTTAAACTTGAGCTTGATTATGTGGTTACGGATGACTCCATCAATCCTATCAGTGATAGCGGAAAAGACCCTGTGATGGCCATGTTCTCAATCAATCTTCCTATTTGGCGAGGCAAATATAAAGCCGCACTTAACGAAGCGAAATCACGGTATTCAACCGCAGAAAATCAGCGATTGAATGCTTCGAATCAATTACTAGCCGAATTAAAAATGGCCATCTACCATTTCCGCGACGCTGAGCGAAAAATAAATTTATTCAAAGATACATTATTACCAAAGGCCCAACAATCTCTCAATGTCGTCCAAAAAAGTTATGAATCTGGAAGTACCGAATTTTTAAGTCTTATCGATGCAGAACGCTTATTGCTAGAGTTCGAGCTTTCCTATGAGCGGGCAGTTGCGAATAGAATGCAACGACTGGCTGAATTGGAGATGCTGGTCGGAAAAACGCTTCCTTTTGAAAAGGAAGTGAGGGATGAGGGGCAAGGGGCCAACGAAAAGGGCGAGAGGAGTAAGAATCATTGACAGATTTAAAATGATTTTTTCGATTTCCACGGGCTGATTATCCGTGGATTTGGAGAATAGATGGAGATAAACCCGCTTTCTGGCGGATGATATAAAAATTTATCTGATTAACACACGGGGCTTATCATGAACAAGAAGTTCACAATCGTCATTTTACTGATTTTAGCCTTTATTGGCGGATACATATTTAGATTAGGGACCACCCATTCATCCAAAATATCACACCAGGTTATTCATGGCAAAACGAAGGATGAATCCGAAAGAGCATCCAAAACGTCATCAATATGGACCTGTTCTATGCATCCGCAAATTCGTCAACCCAAGCCTGGGAAATGTCCCATTTGTGGAATGACGCTTATTCCAGTGAAGAACGATAGGGATGACAAATCAAGGCTAAGGGAACTAAAACTTTCGGCCACTGCCCAAAAATTAGCTGAAATTCAAGTAGCCCCAGTTGAACGAAAAACCGTTCAAAATGAAATTCGGATGGTCGGTAAGGTTGACTATGACGAAACTCGCCTAGCAACTATTACCGCCTGGGTTCCTGGACGCCTCGATCGACTGTATGTCGACTACACTGGGGTTCCGGTTAAAAAAGGAGAACATTTGGTCTATATCTATAGTCCGGACATTTTAACTGGACAGGAAGAGCTGCTACAGGCTATTCAAACCGTAAAGGATTTAGAAAAAAGTGATGTCACAATAATCCGGAAAACGGCATCCGCGACCGTTGAAGCTACCAGAGAGAAGCTTCGACTTTGGGGGTTAACCAACGAACAAATTAAAACGATTGAGCTTTCAGGAAAGCCGACCGACCACATTACCATCTATGCGCCGATCGGCGGCATTGTGATTCAAAAAAACGCAGTTGAAGGTATTTATGTCCAGACTGGAACAGAAATTTACACCATCGCTGATCTTAACCAGGTTTGGGTGAAACTTGATGCCTATGAATCGGATTTACTTTGGCTACGCTATGGACAGGAAGTAGAATTTTTTACCGAAGCTTACCCAAATGAAACCTTCGTCGCCCGCATCTCCTTTATTGATCCCGTGCTAAACGAGGAATCTCGAACCGTAAAAGTACGTCTCAACGTTCCGAATGCTGAAGGCAAATTAAAACCCAACATGTTTGTGCGAGCGCTTGTGCGTTCAAATATTGCCGAAGGTGGAAAGATTGTCGATGCATCTCTCGCAGGTAAATGGGTTGGCCCTATGCATCCGGAAATAATCAAGGATGCTCCTGGACTTTGTGATATTTGCGGTATGCCCTTGGTGAAATCGGAATCGTTGGGTTTTGTCACCAAGGAAGAGATAGAAACGGAGTCACCTCTAGTTATCCCTATCTCTGCACCCCTCATTACCGGCACGAGAGCTGTTGTTTACGTGCAATCTCCCTCCAATTCAACTCTTTTCGAAGGGCGAGTAATCAAATTAGGAACACGTGCCGGCAATTACTATATCGTTGATGACGGTCTGGAAGAAGATGAAATGGTGGTCGTTAATGGAAATTTCAAAATCGACAGCGCGCTTCAAATCCAAGCACAGCCAAGCATGATGAGTCCGACGAAGCCGGATGGACGCCTTCGGAGGGACGAGGGACGAATGAAGCAAGGTGCCGAGGGACGAGAGATGAAAGTTGAAGGGAAAGGTGCGGATTCTGAGGGAAGTCATGTGCATGAGGGAAGCCATAGTCACTAATTCCAAACAAGGGACAACATATATCGCCCTCATAGGGCTTTTTAATTTTTTCATTTAGAGTGCACGGGCTGACGCCCGAGGCGACAATAGTTCGCCCTCTGAGGAGGGCTAAAGGTAATTAGGGAGAGATTCATTTTTAGTCCCGTTAGGGACGATATTCTATAGCCCCGGGCGTCAGTGGATTGAAAAATGAAAAATAATTCAAGCCCTGTTAAGGGCGAAATCCTGTAGCCTTGGGCGTCAGCCCGGGGATTAAAAGAAGAGATATTTAAGCGCTTTTTGGGAGGGCAGCATAAATACTATCACTCGACTAAAAGGAAAAATTAAAAATGGGCCATACATTCACCAACCATCTTTATCACATGGTCTTCACCACGAAAAATAGAAAACCGTTAATCACTTCTAAGATGAAAGACGAACTCTACAAATACATGTGCGGCATAGCAAGAAATCATCGAGGTAAGATACTACGAGTTAACGGGGTCGAAGACCATGTCCATCTTTTGGCTAAAATTCAGCCTGCTATTTCCGTTTCCGATTTTGTTCGATTAATAAAGGCAAATTCTTCAAAATGGATTTCGGAAAAGTTTTCCGAGCCATCTCGATTCGCGTGGCAGGATGGGTATTCATCTTTCACTGTGAGCGAATCCAATTTCAGCAAAGTTGCGAATTATATCGCGACTCAAGAGGAACATCGTAAGAAGTTGAGCTTTCAGGAAGAATTAGAGAAATTGTTGGAGAAGCACGGGATTGAAACGAATAAAAGGCGAAATTCTATAGCCTCGGGCGTTAGTGGATTGAAAAATGAAAAATATATCAAGCCCTGTCAAGGGCGAAATTCTGTAGCCCCGGGCGTCAGCCCGCGGTTTGAAAGAAGAGATATCCAAGCCCTCTTTGGGAGGGCGACATAAATACGAAACATGGAAAATACCCAAAAGGTATGATAAACGGAGATAAAAATTTACAAATATCTAAAGGTTTTCTTGAAAAGGTCATCTGGTTTTGTTTAACCAATAAACTGGTGGTTTTTCTAGCCGTTGGAGCTGCGATTCTCTGGGGAATCATGGTAGCCCCGTTTGACTGGAAAATCGACCAGCTTCCACGAAATCCAGTCCCGGTTGACGCGATTCCAGACATAGGGGAAAACCAACAAATTGTGTTTACCGAATGGATGGGGCGTTCCCCTCAAGATGTCGAAGATCAGGTGAGTTATCCGTTAACGGTCGCAATGCTCGGAATTCCCGGAGTTAGGACCGTACGAAGTTACTCACTCTTCGGTTTTTCAATGATCTATGTCATTTTCAAAGAAGACATTGATTTTTATTGGTCCCGTTCCCGTATTTTAGAAAAACTCAATAGCCTTCCGGCTGACAGTCTACCAAAAAATGTTAAACCTGCTCTTGGCCCGGACGCTACAGCTTTAGGACAAATCTATTGGTACACCCTTGAGGGACGGGACGAAGACGGAAACCCTACTGGTGGCTGGGACTTGCATGAGCTCCGTTCCATCCAGGATTGGTATGTGCGCTACGCACTTCTGTCCGCTGAGGGCATTAGCGAGGTTGCCTCTGTTGGAGGTTTTGTTCAAGAATATCAAATTGATGTTGACCCTGACGCAATGCGAGCTTATGACGTCAAACTGGATGATGTTTTTACGGCAGTTCAGAAGTCTAATATTGACGTTGGAGCGCGAACTATCGAGGTCAATAAAGTCGAATACATTATCCGTGGATTAGGATTCATAGAAAGTCTTCAGGATATTGAAAATTCGGTCATCAAGGTCAATGACAATATTCCGATTTTTATCAAGAATGTAGCGACGGTGAGTCTTGGACCCGCGCTTCGTCGAGGAGCACTTGATAAGGGAGGTGCTGAAGCAGTTGGCGGGGTCGCCGTTGTTCGTTATGGCGAGAATCCACTCACCGCAATCAAGAATATTAAAAAAATGATTCGTCAGATCTCCCCTGGCCTACCTGAAAAAGTCGTTATCGACTACAAACAAATTGAAAAACAAGAGGTAATCAAATTTGCTGAATCCCAAGATTTTCAGGCATTCAAAGATAGCCAGCTGAACCAGAAAGAATGGTTACAATGGATCAAGAACATCCCAAAAGATAAACAACCTGCCTGGCTAACATTAAGTAAAGTACATATCATCCCATTTTATGACCGCACCGGGTTGATTTACGAAACACTTGGGACCCTCGATACTGCTCTATCCGAAGAAATCCTCGTTACTGTTATTGTGATCATCATAATGCTCATGCACCTGCGAAGTTCCTTAGTAATATCGGGGACATTACCGCTGGCAGTGCTAATATGCTTCATCGCTATGAAGGTTTTCCATGTGGACGCCAATATCGTTGCCTTGTCGGGGATTGCCATCGCCATCGGCACCATTGTCGATATGGGAGTTATCGTTTGTGAAAATATTCTCAAGCATTTGGGTTCTGCGAAACCGAATGAAGACAGCTTAAGTATTGTATTTCGAGCCACCAGCGAAGTGGGTAGTGCTGTTCTAACGGCCATCATGACTACTATTGTGAGTTTTCTGCCTGTTTTTACCATGATTGGTGCCGAAGGAAAACTTTTCAAGCCCCTGGCATTCACGAAATCCTTTGCTTTGATCGCCTCCGTACTGGTTGCGCTTACCATCGTTCCCGCGCTTGCCCATCTGTTGTTTACTTTTCAGATTCGCTCTGCAAAATTACGGCTGGGCGTCCTTGTGTTGTTACTCGTGACTGGCTTTATTCTTGCGATTCAATTCTCTGGATGGGCGGGAGCGATTGTTGCTGTTTTTGCGCTGTATCATCTTGTTTCCAAATTTGTACCTGAAAAAACTCGCAACTGGATATTGAAGGCGGCAAATATTATCGCCGCGATTCTCGTTGGCACAATCTTAACAGAACACTGGTTACCCCTCGGACCAGGGACCGGATTTATTCCTAATGCGATGGTGGTTATGGGACCGATAGCCGGCTTATTAGCGTTCTTTCTCTTCTTCATCAAAGTCTATGGCTCCATTCTTCGTTGGTTTTTGGACAACAAACTGCTTTTTCTTACTATCCCTATGATTATTGTCGTCGTGGGAATCTCGGTTTGGCTCGGGTTTGCTTATGTGTTCGGATGGTTGCCACAATCGATTAAAACCAACTCAACCTACGCAAAACTTAATCGTCTATTTCCTGGGTTGGGTAAGGAATTCATGCCGCCTTTAGATGAAGGCTCATTCCTGTATATGCCAACGACAATGCCTCATGCTTCCATCGGTGAGGCGTTAAATGTTCTGCAGAAACAGGATATGGCGTTTAACACTATACCCGAAATTGAGCTAGCCGTTGGCAAGCTTGGCCGAGCAGAAACCCCACTTGATCCGGCACCGATTTCCATGATCGAAACCGTCATCAATTACAAACCCCAGTATCTCATAGACAAAGATGGCAACCAGCTTCGTTTCAAGTTCGATCCGGATGAAGTGGATTATTTCCGTGACGAATCCGGAAATCCTGTCCCTGCTATCGACGGATCACCATATTTCGTTAAGGGAACTTTTATTCGCGATGATCAGAACCACTTGATTTCCGACAAAGACGGAATGGCCTTTCGACTGTGGCGACCGGCCTTAGATCCGGGCCTTAATGAGGGACGAAAAGCATGGCTTGGAATTCGGCAGCCTGACGATATCTGGGATGAAATTATCCAAGCTGGTCAAATTCCAGGAACAACATCCGCGCCAAAACTTCAACCCATCGCCGCTCGAATCGTTATGCTCCAAAGCGGCATGCGTGCTCCGATGGGGCTCAAGGTGAAAGGGCCTGATTTGGTAACCATTGAAAAGGTCGGTCTACAAATCGAAAGGTACCTCAAGGAAGTCCCCAGCGTGGAGCCCGCTGCCGTCATTGCCGACCGCATTGTTGGCAAGCCCTATCTCGAAATCGATATTGATAGGGAGGCCAGCGCTCGGTATGGCATTCCAATTCGCAAAGTCCAGGATGTGATTGAAGTTGGAATTGGCGGACGCCGAATCACAACAACCGTCGAGGGACGTGAGCGTTATCCTGTGCGTGTCCGATATATGCGTGAACTGCGGGACCAAATCGAAACCATCGGCAGAATATTGGTCCCCGCCCCCTCAGGAGAACAGATTCCAATTTCTCAATTGGCACAGATTAACTATGTTCGCGGACCACAAGTAATTAAAAGTGAAGATACGTTTCTCATTGGCTACGTCCTTTTCGACAAAAAACCCGACTATGCTGAAGTTGATGTAGTTGAAAATTGCAGTCGCTATCTCCAGCAAAAGATCGATAGTGGAGAATTCATTTTACCACCGGGGGTTTCCTACACGTTTGCAGGGAGCTATGAGAATCAGCTACGCGCGCAAAAAACACTGTCAATTGTATTACCGCTGGCACTTTTTATTATTTTCATGATTCTATACTTTCAGTTCAAATCTATACCGACAACGCTGCTCGTATTCTCCGGGATTATCGTTGCCTGGACTGGCGGTTTTATTCTGATTTGGCTTTATGGACAACCATGGTTTCTTAATTTCGAACTGTTCAATACGAATATGCGTGAGTTATTTCAAATCCGGACCATAAATCTGAGTGTCGCGGTTTGGGTTGGCTTCCTGGCCTTATTCGGAATTGCATCCGACGACGGTGTTATCATGACGACGTACCTGGAGCAGAACACAAAAAATAGGACATTTGCCTCCCTCAACGAAATTCGTTCTACTGTGTTAAGCGGCGCTTTAAGACGAATCCGGCCATGCCTAATTACCAGCGCAACTACGATTCTAGCCTTACTCCCGATTCTGACATCCGCAGGGCGGGGTTCCGAAATTATGCTGCCAATGGCAATACCCTCATTTGGCGGAATGCTCGTGGTTCTCGTTTCCGTATTTGTAGTTCCTGTTCTCTATTGCGCAATCAAGGAAATAGAATTCAGAATTGAATAGCCCATGAGCCATAAACATCCATCATATCGCAGGTTCGATTAGAGCGCAAACATTTCCCCAAGCAAAACGAAAAATCAAGAAATTAATAGAATTAGGGACTGGCGATTCTACTGGTGAGCCCATAGTGTTGTAAATGGTCAACAACCAAGATGATAATTTTTGATCCCAGAGATATTGAAAATTTGGTAGAAGTGACACGGACGTGGTCGAATAATCCGAATACCATTGGAAAGGCAGATGCAATGAATAAGATTATAATTTTTGTTATTTGTTCATCTCTTATTTTTCTGAAAGCCAGGGCAGAAAGTGAGGAGCTCGATCCATCTTCAGGCACTTCGGACGTTTATCAGCTTGAAGACATTATTGTAAGGGCCGAAAAAGAAGATGCCGAGAAACGATTCAGT
The DNA here is from genome assembly GCA_035593235.1 of Phascolosoma agassizii. Taxonomy (NCBI): domain Eukaryota; kingdom Metazoa; phylum Annelida; class Sipuncula; order Phascolosomatiformes; family Phascolosomatidae; genus Phascolosoma; species Phascolosoma agassizii. The sequence goes on from JAVJHY011700157.1 coordinate 10,123, forward strand.
CTTCATATAACCGATGGTTACCACGGAATGCCGGCTGACACCACACAACCGTTATGACGCGTTCCGGGGGCGAATGTGAACAGCAATGGACCGCTAACAGGGATAGCACACTACAGAGGTATGTTTGGAAGCCGCCTACACCTGGCGGTTGACAACATTCCGATCACCTCCGCCGGCCCCAGTGCCATGGACCCGCCTTTGAGTTACGCGCCGCGATTACAGTTAGAAACAATTGAAGTTTACCGCGGAATAGCGCCCGTCAGTTCTGGCATAGAAACCTTTGGCGGGACCATCGTTGCCAACGCCAAAACCGCCGATTTTACTGAAGACGATAAGCTTGAATTCCATGGCGAGGTCAATTCTGATCTCAATAGCAATAACAATGGAGTGTCTTATGGGTCAATTGTTTCTCTTGCAAATAAGAGTCATAAAATTTATATGTCCGGGACAAGAGAGGATGGTGATGATTTTGAATTCGATGGAGGGACGATCAGGTCTATGGTTCACGAACGAAAGAACTTAAAGTTAGGCGGCGGGTTGAGATATGAGGAGTATGAGATTGGCATCGACTACAACAGGGTAGAGACAGAAAAATCTGGAACCCCTGCCCTTCCTATGGATATCATGTTTTTCGACGGCGACATTTGGGGAGGCGAATATAAATTGAGTTGGTGGAATGTCGGCATTTCTGGGAAGGTTTATTATACGGATATTGAACATGGAATGAGCAACTCCCGCCTGCGCCCAGCGCCTCCTGATGTCAATAAACGATCAGTGTTTGCCGAAAGCAAGGCAATCGGTTACACCATGAAGGCGACAGTAGAGGTTGGTGAAGGCTATGTTAACCTTGGAACCGATGGCGATTTGGCAGAAAATAACGCCGATATCATGAACCCAACGTTTCTGGTCCAGAACTTTAATGATGCAGAAAGGGATCGCTATGGACTCTTTGCGGAATGGACAAACCCATTCGTTGATCAATGGGAATATGAAGTCGGAGTTCGGTATAATCGGATAGAAACCAATGCGGATAATGTTAATACCAGCATCCCATTGCCATCTGTGCAGGCTCTTAGAGACCGGTTTAATAGTTCAGACCGAAGTCAGAATGATAATAACATCGATACGGTTGTCAAATTACGGTATCAAATTAATCCAGAACTGAGACTTGAGCTTGGGGGTGCACGGAAAACCCGCTCGCCAAGTTTTCAAGAGCGGTATTTATGGTTGCCTTTGGAAAGTACGGCAGGACTTTCCAAAGGCAACCGATATGTGGGCGATCCCAGACCGGATCCGGAGGAATCCTATGAAGTAGACTTCGGCTTTGATTTGACTAGGGAAATAGCTTATCTGAGGCCTCACATATTTTATCGAAGTGTGGATGATTATATTCAGGGAACACCGGCTACCGATCCCACCGTGATCATGGTTAGCACTAATAATGGAGACCCGACGCCATTGCAGCTCAGCAACGTTGATGCCGAGTTCTATGGCTTTGATGTTGATGGAGGCGTAAGTTTTCTAGATTATTGGAAGGTGGAGAGTACCCTTAGTTTTACCTGGGGCAAACGGGATGATATTAATGATGATCTATACCGGATTGCACCGCTTAACGGCTTGTTTTCTTTAACGCATCAACGAGAAAAATGGTTTGCCTCCATTGAGGGGCTATTTTATGCGCGCCAAAGTAAGGTCTCTAGAACCAATAATGAATCCAAGACGAGCGGCTACGGGATCTTGAATATTCGTGGGCAGGTTGATCTGACGGAATATTTTTCCATTTCTGCAGGTATCGAAAATGTGCTGGGCAAAAAATATACCGACCATTTAGCCGGCACGAATCGAGTAGCCAACAGCGATGTCAGGGTTTGAGAGAAACTCCCTGGCTACGGCCGCAGTGCTTACGTTTCTGCTACCGTTAGATGGTAGTCGTTGATAAGCCCGCACAGTTGACGTATTATTGAAGTAAAGCCGACATCCCGCTCGCGAGGACTCTCGCCCTCCAAATTCCCGCTTCTGTGTTTGATTTCGCGGCTGGAGGATCCCCCTCGTGAGGGGAATCCTCGAGATTCTAGGCATAAAATGTGCATGTAGAGGTGTTAATTCTTGTATCGAGTTATTTGCGATGGCCTATAGGTGAAAACTCTTTTTTTAGCATTGCTATGGAAATTATATACAAACTAAACGAGAAGCAAATTGAGGAGCTCCATCAGCTATTTCAAAAAGAATGGTGGACGAAGGGGAGATCCATCAAGGAGACAAAAGAGTGCATAGAAAGCTCACAAATTTGCATCGGACTCGTCGATAACTCAGGCGGTTTACTTGGGTTTGCCAGAATTCTCACAGATTACACTTTTAAGGCACTTATATTTGATGTCATCGTTTCAGAGAATCATCGTGGCATCGGTATTGGCAATAAGCTTATGGATCTCATCAAGAATCATGAAAAATTGAGGCGAGTTAAACATTTTGAGCTGTATTGCCGTTCAGAAAAGGTTGGTTTCTATGAAAAGCACGAGTTTTCCGGTGATCTGGGTGAAATGAGGTTTATGAGGCGTGAAAATGCATAACAATGGCATCAATTTGGGCAACCTCGTCGAATCTTGAAACACACTCTAAGGGTGACTACTCCGGGCTAGGATATGTATCCCGATTGGGGAAAACATGAAAAACTATGCTGTGTTTTATTCGCAGTGCCATTTCTTGTTTTTTATTGAAGACTTTTACGAATAAGAGACTAATGGGCCGCTTATTTAAACCCAAAATGATTACGTGGGCTTCTGCCCGGGAGGATTTTGGTCAAGAGTGATTCCAATCTTATCTAAAAAAATTACAACTTCAATTTTAATTTTTTCTTTGATTTAAGCCAAGCAAAAAATATATCTACCTGGAATGCAAATCACTATCTGCGGTTTGGTGCTGAAAGGACTCGCCCTGCCACCGACTTAGCTTCCCGAATCGATGCGGCAAACCCGAAGACAGTTGTCTACCTCGGATGCGGACCGGGAAATAGTACGCAAGTTCTGCGAAATCGTTGGCCTCGAGCCTATGTAATCGGTCTTGATAATTCTCCGGAGATGATAGCAGCTGCCCAGGCCGCCTATCCTGATCAGGAATGGAGGTCGGCAAATATAGAAAGTTGGTCGAGCTCCCAACCATTTGATATTGTATTCTCCAATGCAGCTCTCCAGTGGCTAGGAGAACACGACCGCCTCGTGCCCCGCTTGTTTGCCCAAGTCTCGCCTGGCGGCGGCGCTTTGGCCTTTCAAATACCCGGCGATAAATATGCTGCGGTTCGCCGTCATATCCATGATATTGCGGATGATCCTCTCTGGCGTGACAGAATGATGTTGCCAAAAGAGATGCTTACGATGGAGGAGCCGTCGTTTTATTACGATATTTTAGGGGACCATGCCCGCAAACTTAACATCCGGGAAACTGAGTACTATCACGTTGTAGACAGTCCTACGTCAATTGTCGATTGGATTTCAAGTACTGGACTACGCCCTTTTCTCGACGTACTCGATAGTTCCAGGGAACGGCGGCGTTTCGTTGACATGTTAAGCACAAGAGTTACCAAGTCATATCCGGCACGAGGTCACGGCAAAATTCTTTTTCCTTTCAGGCGGCTTTTCGTTGTCGCGTATCGCGAGCTAGAACCAGTTCGCAACGGTATTTTGGAATTAAGTCGGCACGACGAACTGGCTTAATCCTCCGGTCGCTCTCCATGGGGTGCCATTTTTACGAGGCGTGGTTGAAATCGACCTAAGATCTCAACGAGATCGTCTTGGGCAGCCATGACATCATTGATGTTTTTGTACACCATGGGAACCTCATCCAGGCCTGCTGAAAGCAATGTTACATTTCGTTTTGCTAAGAGTTGTCTTGCATCCTTCCAGGAAAGAGATTTCATTGCTTTTTTTCGGCTCATCACCCTTCCGGCACCATGAGAGCAGGAATTCAAAGAATCAGGATTTCCCTTGCCCCGAACTACATAGGCTGGGCTTGCCATGGATCCGGGAATTATGCCAATTACGCCTTTTCCTGCAGGCGTTGCTCCCTTGCGATGGACGATGACTTCTTTTCCGAAATGCTGTTCTTTCCATGCATAATTATGGTGATTTTCGAGGTCAAGCAAAACGTCTGCCCCAAGATGCCTTGCAATATGTTGATGAATACAGCAATGGTTTGCTGCGGCGTATTTTCCCATTAATTCCATGGCCTTCCAGTATTCCTGGCCGTCTTCTTTATCCATGTCAAGCCAAGCTAAATGGATCAGGTGTTTGGGCAACTCAGGATGCTGGCTTTTGGCCAGCTTGCTATAATGAGCAGCGACTTGCGCCCCTGTTCCCCGACTTCCACTATGAGACAGTAAGGCAAGATAGGTTCCTGGTCGAAGATCAAAAGCCTCATTTTCTACAGAGAATAAACCAAACTCTATAAAGTGATTCCCACTGCCACTGGTTCCGAGTTGTTTCCAGGCCTTGTCTTTATAGCTTTTCGTTACCTTACTGCAAGACCAGTCCTCATCCATTACAGCATGGTTCCGTGGCATTTTGAAGTTAGCCCCTACCCCGAAACGCGTCTCTTTTTCGATGGCGCGTTGAAGGCGACCTTCGCCGCGCTTATCATTTAATTCGCTGGTGGGGAGATTAAGTACGGTCATTTTCATTCGACATGCAATGTCCACGCCCACAGCGTAGGGAATTACGGCATTGTCAGTAGCAAGAACGCCACCGATGGGAAGACCATATCCCACATGGGCATCTGGCATCAACGCCCCGGCAACGGAAACCGGAAGGCTGCAAGCATTTTTCATTTGCTGAATGGACTCCGATTCTAGATTTTTTCCCCATTGCTTGTACGGGGCCGGGGCCTCTCTGTGGGAAAACCTGCCGCTAGCCATAGATTTCGCTAAATCTGCATAGATAGCATGCGAACTATATAATGTTGGGTTCTTAATAATTTCTTCGAGGATGGCTAATATATCTGTTTTCCGCTTTCCCTCTTCGGCAAGTGCTTTGACCACTTTAAAAGCGAGCTTCATGGGTTCTCCCTGAGGAATTCCGATGGTGTTTAATTCGTGACTTTTCATAGATCTCTCCTTAAAATTATTTATCCGATTTCAACTAACCAGGACAGGCGATTTTCTCGTGTACAAAGAATGTCAACGTCAAGAAACTGTTGAATTACTTCCTTGTTGGTATGGAAATGACGACTTAAAGCGACGGTACGAAAGGCTCCTTTGCCAGATAGGGCCAGGGGAACCAGGAGTTGGTCTGCTAGATAATCTCCTACTGGAGCGCTGGATTTTAAGTAGCGTTCCGCTTGGTCAACGGCAATTTTCGTCACACGTTCAGCACGGATTCCTTTGCCCCCAAAACCACAAAAAACTTCGCATATGTTCTCAAAACCGAACTGGATTAAAAAGATATTTCCTGCACTTTCGGCTTCTTCTCGATATTCAACAACCATTTTTGCATCTTTCAATTCTGAGGACTTTTTGGCAACGTCCAATTCCCTTTGACCAACGGTTTCGGGAAGACGGTTGAGTACGGCAATGGCCCTATTTGAACATAATCTTCCTCTTTCGAGGATTTCTAATTTGTTGAGCTCCTTCGCAGGTTTTATCACCATAGAGAGCCGACCTCCCCCTGCGGGATAGAATCCGGTTTTTTCAAGATTGACTGTTACCTCGCATCCCATCTTTTTTAGTAGAGGAATAAAAGCCAGCGCCAGAAAATCATAAGGGGGTGCCATTGGATTGTGGGTTCCTCCCTCAAGAACGATCTCTGACGTATCACTCGCCGTAAGCAGCGCCGGTAAAATCGTTTGCAATATTAATGTAGTGCTCCCTGCTGTTCCAACAGCAAATCGATACGATCCAGGTTGAATGGCTTTGGGTGTAAATTTCAACTTGGATGAACCAATAAAAACGAGTTCCGCATCTCCATTGCACATTTTCGCAGCGGCTTTTACGGCCGTTAAATGCTGCCTCATTAAACCTGGCTTTTTGCGACCGGCTCGAATATTAAAAATAGAAATAGGGCAGCCAGTAATCATTGACAAAGAAATTGATAACCGCACAATCTGGCCACCCCCTTCCCCTTGAGATCCATCAATCGTAATCATATCTTCACCTCGACCTTGGGCTTTCGGTAAGCCTTAAGGTTTTCACGTACCTTTCCACCACATTCATTGGTCTCTTTCGCTTTCTTTTCATCTAGAAAAGCTTCAGCAAGAGAAATGAGCTCATTCCAAAGGTCAATGAGAGAATTTAATTCTCTAGTGGGCGCTGACACAGGTTCCCTTCGGTTTTCCGCGTTTTGAAATGCACTATTTACTTTTCTTTTCTTGAACACGAATCCTCCATTCTGTAACAACTCGATAATCTTTTTTGAGGATCCATGCCATGATTCCCTGCGGTCATTAAAGGTTTGAATTGAATATAGAGATTGCGAATGAATTAATGCTCATCCAGGATTTAAGAACAAAGATGATTGATTTTTGATGAAAATTCATAAGTGATTGAGCCTGTGGTATTGTGATTCTCCGTATGAATCAAATGTCATTGATGCTATTTGGGGTCAGGGTTGACTGATTTTTACAATATTTAAATTGCCAATTTGGGTAAAATTCACAATTTTTGAGCACAAAATGGACTCGATTCCTAATTTATGCGCAGCCTCTATATAGTTCCAATGATCGAGTTTTCGAAAAGTTCGAGAAATTTATAATGGCTATGGATTTTATAATTTCTATATTGTGCCAGAGTATAGCATGGCCTGCCCCAGAGATTGATATTAACTAAAAGGCAACGAACTGAACTAATTAAATTGTACCGCCAGGAGCAAAACCGGCAATTTGCTGATATACTCAACGCACTCAGGATTTCGAAATCATGAGTACAGTAGGTTTCTCACGAATTATTCAGGCGAGGCGATTGCTCAAATGAAAAAAGAAATTTGGAATCTTACCGGGGCAGCGATGCTTTTCTGGGGTTTGGCGATGGTATTGGAACTTCACTCCTCAGAAGCCGAGAAAAAGACGAAGCTGAGTGACTCCAGCTTAGAAAGTCCCTCAAATAATGCGTCTGATTCGATTTCGAATTCTAATCTGCCGCAATTGGATTTGGACAGGTCCAAAGCAAACAGCGGCGACCGTTATTGGCCGCAGTGGCGGGGGCCATTTGCCACTGGGGTTGCACCTCATGCCATCCCCCCCATGGAATGGAGTGAAGACAAGAACGTACGCTGGAAGCTGGAACTCCCTGGGAGAGGACATTCAACTCCAGTAATCTGGGATGACCGCCTGTTCGTCACCACGGCAGTAAGGTTTGGAGATGCCCAAAATCCTGCCGCAGGCCACCGTCCTGGAGCTCACGACAATATTTCTGCAGTAAATCGGCACAAATTACTTGTTCTCGCGATAAGCCGCCGCAATGGAAAAATAGTTTGGCAGAATACCGTTCGAGAAATAGCACCACATGAAGGCGGCCATAGAACAGGGAGCTATGCCTCTGCATCCCCGGTGACTGACGGCGAGCGTGTGTATGCCTTTTTTGGTTCCCAGGGTCTTTTTTGTTTGGATTGGAATGGCAAGGTGCTCTGGGAGAAGGATCTTGGCGATATGCATACCAAACATGGGCACGGTGAGGGGAGTACGCCTGCTCTGTATGGTAATACTCTTATTGTTAACTGGGATCACGAGGGCGCGTCATTCGTAGTTGCCCTTGACAAACGGACTGGGGTGCAACGTTGGAAACAGGATCGGGATGAAGTCTCCTCATGGTCAACGCCGATAATCGTGGAACATAAAGGTAATCCCCAAGTCATCATCAGTGCTACCGGGCGAATCCGAAGTTACCATCTCGCATCAGGTAATATCATCTGGGAGTGCAGCGGACTATCACACAACGTGGTTGCTTCACCGGTATCAGGCAATGGCATGGTGTATGCCGGTAGTAGTTACGAAAAACGGATCATGTTAGGCATAAGATTGGCGGACGCCACAGCCGACATCACCGGATCCGACCAGGTGGTGTGGCGCTTAAAACGCCATACTCCTTATGTCCCCTCACTATTGCTTTATGATGATAAACTCTATTTCCTCAAACACTACCAGGGATCCCTAACATGCGTGAATGCCAGCACCGGAGAGGTACACTATGGTCCACGGCGGCTTCCGGAGATTTACAATGTCTACGCATCCCCGGTGGCGGCTGCAGGGAGGGTATATATTACATCCCAAGAGGGAGTAACAGTCGTGCTTAAACACGGAAGCACGCCGGATATACTAAAACTCAATTCACTCAATGACAACTTTAGTGCCTCGCCCGCATTGGTAGACAGAGAAATGTTTCTACGGGGACATCGCTATCTTTACTGCCTTGCGGAAGAATAAATTTAAACGAAAGTTATTTTATTTATTCTAAAATATGGTGTGTAGATTTTTTTACTCCGTCCCTAATAATTCTCCTAAAATTAAACATTGAAAGTGTATAATTATAATGTATATCACTATAATTAAATGAGTAGCTTGGAATGGCACCGTTTTTCTTTACCGATCTGCGCCATCATGGAATAATGAAGCTCTTTCAGTATAGCATCTGTACGATCAACATAGGCTTGAATTACATTCGGCGAAGGTAATTCCGATTTAATCTGGCTTTTGCAGGCAAGTCCTAAAATTGTTGAAATTTCAGTCCTAGTCAATCTATCCTTTGAGAACTGCTACCTGACATTATCAACAGTAACTTTGTCGACATATCTAATTGTATTGTCACGGAAACACAGAAAAGCAAGAGCATGAACATAACCCGGAGAAGAGCATAGTTCAGCTAACTCTAAGAAAATCTCTACTTCTTTTCGAATTTTCTTTGTCACGGTATGCTCCAATATTATTCGTATACGTCTAACACAATAAGGATTCTGCCTCTGATACGCTCGGCAAAATTCATGTTGAACTAAGTCATATCACGGCCTGGGGACATAGGAATTTGATGCTTTTATTAGGTGGTATAAGACAAACATACCCGACTATTCTTGATCATTTCGTGTGGACAGCCCCTTTATTGACCTGTTACTAAAAGAAGATAATTTTATTAAAGTCCTATGATATTCAGTCAGTTGTGTAGACTGGCACCGTTTTTTGTAAGTTGCGTAGACTGGCATCATTGGCAATTAAGCTCTATAAACAAAAATGTGGATAAATCTTAAACGATAAAATCACTATAGCGTCAAAATAATGTTAATTTGTAACTTACTTATTTTCATATGGTTAAGAAAATTCAACATCCTTATTTTGCTAAAATTGGGATGTTTAAGGTTATTTCAGCATGATTTTCAGTTGAAACATAGATACATTTTAGACAAAATCTACATTGTTTTGAGGCTAAAATGGCCGGCTGACCGTTATTCTGACGCTATAGTAAAATCATAGAAAATTTTCTGATTTAAGATAAATTTTTATCCAATTATAATTTATATAAACTTTTTTAGTAAATACTTACATGCAAACGGCACCTATTAAGCTAAAAGTTTCTCTCGAAATAGCCAATTCAAACCCAGTAGGCTCCGGCGCAAGAGCTATTGGATTGGCAAATGCATTTATTGCCATTGCAGACTACGCAACCGCCGCTTCCTGGAATCCTGCAGGTCAATTTCAGTTGGAACGACCCGAAGCATCTTTTGCTTTTGAATTTTTAGGCCAGCACAGACAAATCATTTCCAATACGCATCCTAAATCTGAAGGAAGCGATCGTTTTACACTTTCCGATCTCAATTATCTAAGCATCGTCTATCCACGCCATATCCCCAAAATTGGTAATGTGGTCATTTCTCTAAATTATCTTAAACTATTTCGATATGATAAGGAGTTGAATGTCCCGGTCCAAGATTCTACCCTAACTCCCCCAGGGACTTTGCTAGTCCGTGATTTTAAGTATAATTTTGATCAGGATGGCTCATTTTCTGTGTGGTCGCCAACAATAGCCATGGATATTACTCAAAGTTTATCTCTTGGACTTTCTCTTAATATATGGAATCCATTCCCTGACCGCTGCAAGCAAATTCGAAAAAACCGAAATATCGACTGGAACACGAAGAATTAATAATGGAACACCGATGCCCATCAATTTTTTAGAAGAAAATCAATTCGAAGTTGATGAAGGATATTCGGTTGTAATAGGGCTTCTCTATCGGATAAACGAGATCTTCAACTTAGGGTTGGTAGCTAAACCTTTTTTTGAATTGGAAGTAGACCACGAATTTTCTGTTGATAACAGAATCTTCAATGAAAAAGCTGAATTAGAAATGCCTAATATCTTAGGGGCAGGTCTGTCATGCAGGCCAAACGACAATTTTACTGTTTCTACGGACCTAACATGGACCGATTGGTCTGATTATTCTTTTATAGAAAACGGAGCTAAGAAGAATCCAATTTCAGGTGGATCCTCAACCACAGATAAGCTCAAGGACACTTTTACCTGGAGACTGGGTTGTGAATATGTAAATATTATAGAAGAAAAAAATTTAATATTCCCCATTAGATGGGGAATTGGTTATGACCCATCACCCGAAGTTGGGGAGACTGATGATTTTTATACATTAAATTTCGGGCTAGGGTTCCAGGTTGATAAATTTAATTTTGACGTAGGGTATGAGTATCGTTGGGGAAACAACGTTAGTAAGAGTACTCTCCAAAGTATCAATGTCGAACATGATATTTCCAGGCATAGAGTGCTAGCTTCCATAATTTTCTATTTTCAATAAAATCTCGGGTAAAACTAAAATTTTAGAAAATTATCCGACTTTTTTAACGTGGATGGTTGCAATCCGTCGTCAATAGGAAAATATTTAGCAAGATTAAAAATTTTCGTTGAGAAAAGAACACTGCGGGTGGTACTTCAGGTATTCATAAGAGTCGCAGACTCTTCAATATCCCTTTCCAATATTTCTCGGTAAATTCGTGGCGAAAGACATTCGAGAAAGCCTGTTTTTCCATCCCATAATCAAGAGAGTACAAAATTAAGGTCAATTTTAGGTTAAATTTTAAAACCGAAGAACGAATCACACTGGAAGTTTCTTAGATTGATTTTCTAATCATAAAAATTCGATTACAAGAAGTAAAATTGATTGTTTAATATACTAATTTTATTTATCCAGAGGAAATTAAATGCAAATGGCACCGATCAGTCCTTGAGGAATTTAAATGCAAATGGCACCGATCAGTCCTTATAATTGATTATTTTGATGAAACAAATGTGTGAAGGTGTATGAAGTGTTATCACATGATCAGAGTATTTAACCAACCGCGCAAGGCACATACGTTCGAACGGGCACTGAGCCGTTTGCAAATTTGTGATGATTTGGAAGGCCGCGTATCGGCTATTCACATTGAGTGCGACCATCGGGTCAGTAACAATCGTGAAAATAAACTTATCGATATTTACGATAAAATAGTTCATGGCGGAGGAAATCCGGTTGGGGTATTGAAAGATTCCACCAAACTATATTTTATAAATAGAGTTCAAAACAGCCGAAGGCCGGATTTCATTATCGATGATGTGAATAAAAAAAACATCATTCACCAGCGATTTAGTACGACGCCGCAAGGTCTGAATCCGGAGATGCGTCTTGTCAGAGTTATCAACCTTCATGGGTTGAAATCGATCCTGACATGGGCGCGCGATAATTGGCGTGCCCCAGATGCAATCAGAAATAAATGGCGAAGACACCTGCATGGGCCTGACCAGACCGCCGGTGATTCGAGTATCGACCAGTTGTTGAAGAAAAAGTTTAATAAACGCAATGGGAAAGACCCAGACCAATTCATTAAAGACATCTTCGAGTTGCTTGAAGTTTACGAGTCTATTGTGGCACCTTATCAACCGTATTGGGCGGCAAGTTGGGACCAGTTCGACGACATTAAAAAGAAGAAGCCGACACGTTGGCTCGAATGCCTTGGTCTTGGGCATTGGGTAGGCAGGATTTGCGCTATGGTGTTATGTTATCGTGTCAAAGACATATGGCATCGGACGGCGATAAAGAAAAATCCTGATGGAAACTATATAGCGCGTCCTTGTGTGCTTGACTTCGATGTCTGTGATAATGTATACCATTTTACATCACCACCGAAGGCGCAGTTGACGGCTGGAGGATACACCATGGACCTAAACTTCTCGATGTCAGAAACGTCGCCCAAATTGCGGTCGGAATACATTCATTTACAGATTCGCCATACAATTGATGATTGGGACCGGTCAGGGCGTCTATTGGGATGGACGAATTTGGGATATACCGATGAAACCGTAGTTAGGCAGTACCATCACGAACGCCTGCAGGAGGAGTTCGGTGACAAGCACATTATAGAATGGATGCCGACGCCTGTATAAAGGCAAACAGCACTGAACAAGTCAATCTAGGTTCATTAAGAAATCTAATTATTTAGGACATGATTATGAATCATCATCCGAAATTGAAAAAAATCGGAATTAAATTAAAAGAATGGGGGGAATCTGAACCTTCGGGAGAACAGGAAACCATCGACTGGTTGACCGGATCTTCGTTGCCCGCCCTAGGCGGCCAAGATGAACCATACGAATGGATTTTTCGTGGGTTGGAAACCTTGGATAATCCACGGGCAACAGGTCGGCGATTGGCGGTGCGATTGGCTGAATTCGTGGAGAGCAAACCTGACGAGCGACGACCAGGAAATTTTCCTGAACAGACGCTGGCCAATCTATTGATGCTCTGTGCGGGATTGAATGAACCGGATGAACTGGCGGAGCCGCTCTATCGTATGTACAAGCGCGCAAAATTGTCTGGTGAATGGCGGGGAATCGATTTATGTGGCGCCCTATGTTCGGCCTTAACCATGAATCAGATGTCTCCAATTATGGAAGATGATTGGATGAGGTTAGCATGTGGGGAACATCATTGTTTTACGAATGATTACATCGTCGCATTCTACGGTGCTGTTATGATGCCCGAGTCTCCGGAGGCTAGAGACAAACCACATTACAAGTCTATTCTTAACGTCCTGGACAGAATCGTCCGGAACCTCGACCGGGATTACTTGCGCGATGACGAAACAAAAGTGGAGATTCTTCGAAGGCTCACCAGAAAAGTGAATGATAGATATCTGAATTCCGAAATATACAACTACATGGGGGCTTATTACTTTGATAAGAAATGGCCCAATTGGACAAAAAGACTATTACCCGCAGCTTATCGAACGCGGGAAATAGATTCATTCGCCTTAAGCATCCCCGATAACCTTCAACGATCGGACAGCCCTAAACGTGTCTTGGGCCGGGTACTGACACTATTTATCGCCGCGCAAGACCGGTTCCAAGTAACTTTACCGGGTCATGGTGTTATCGATTTGGCGGAGACAGCACCCGAAAGTTTGAAATTAATAAGTACTCCCTTACGAGAAAGTTTTAAAAAGCTTCTCAGGGTACCCTAACTCGATTCTTGATCGTTCTCACCAATTTCTTTATTATATCACTTTTCTGCAGATAAGAAACATTCTTCGGGAGTGCTTCTTTAACGACGTCGTCTTTCTCCAGAACTGTGTAAATAATTATCGGCACGTTTGATAGTTTTTTTTTTGCGCGGATCTTATTAACACAACGCAACCCGGCATTCTCAAATCCTTCTTGTTCTACCTTTTTCGGAGGCGCAGGCATTTCCTTTGAGGCTTTTGCCCACGGAAGCATCATGTCGATTACGAATATATCGGGCGGCTCATCGCCAAGACTTGACAACTTTCTATAGAACTCATATTCAGCACGAACGCGCTCGATCTTTATGTCTGCCCAATTTTGATTCAATCCGGCTTCAATGTCATCAAAATGTACCGGGTCATCTTCAGCAACAACCACTTTCATATTAATTACCTCCTTATTTATCCGGGAACCATAGTTGAATGGTGGTTACATCGTTCTTCGTTGAGGCGATATTAAGTTCTCCGTTATGAGCTTGCATGATATAATCTACGATCCACAAACCAAGCCCCAGGCCCTCTGTGTTCAGCATTCGCGCCTTTTCACTCCGCCACTCCAACTTTCGGCAGTCTTGAATTTCGTAGGCGCTGATGGGGATGCCGGTATTGATGACCGAGAGGCAAAAATATCGCTTTTTTTTTGCGCGGACCTCTCCCGTGATTCTGATGTCTGTCCCGGGGAAACGATATTTTACCGCATTGTCCAAAAGATCATTAAGCATCTGGATAAGGAGATTTTTGTCCACCGTGAAACGCTGTATATCAAGGTTTTCAAAACTTTGAGAATCGACGTTGATACGTAATTTGTCGTCTTTCTCCGACAACGCTGTATGATCCGAAGCACCTTGAATTAAAAGTCCTATTAACTCACTAGAACTCAACCGGGAACGATTTAGTTTAAGTGGTTTTCTTTCGATGATGTCAGTAAACAAACCCAGGTTTTTCGAAGTAGTCGCAGCCTTACGGCTAAGGCCTCGAATCGCTCGCAAAATGTCGGCTTGATCGGAAGATAGCTTGTGAGGGATCTCGAGAAGTCTAGTGGCGCGCGACGATATTGAATTGATCGGTGATCGGATTTGATGATTTAAAACCTTGAATGTGCGAATCCTATTTTTTTCGTTCAGTCGTAACTCGTTAATGGAATCCAATAGACCGGCATTAAGGCCTAATTGTTGCCCGATAACCTTGAGAAATTCATCCGTTTCATCCGGAAATTTGGCTCCTACGGTAGTCCGAATCTCGACAACCCCGTAAATCTTGTTTCCCAGATAAATCGGAGCCGCAACAAGCTGGTTCGCATTTTCAAAGGTTGGCGAGTACAACGGGGTACTATCAGGATCCTTCATAAAAAAAACATCTTTGTGGCGATAGACCCATTCCACTATAGCCGTGGGTGATCTTGCAGTTTGATAACGGCGCTTACGTGGATCCGAAATCTCTAATTGGTCCCAGTCTACTTTCCAGGCGTCTCCGCGGTACGCTTCTACATATAGTTCCTGAGTCTTCGCGTCATAGAGGAGAATGTCAAGTATTTCCGCGTTTGGAACAGATTTCTCAATAAATTCTAGTGCCTTATCCAGATTGGTTCGATTGTTTGGCGGGGCCTTCGTAAGCTCGCCAGAGACGAATCGGTTCATTTCCCGAACGCCGTCACTCATCCCTTTCCACGAAATTTCTTCCTTTTTTTTCCTTTCTTCCTCGAGCCAAGGTTCAAGAAAATTAACCAATCGCAACGCGATAAGTTCAAGGAATTCCTGGTCATAGTGGGTAAAATAACACGGACCCCGTACCGTAATTATAGTGCAACATCGCAAGACGCCGAGTATTTTTCTGCCAAGCAATAAAGGGACAACGACGTAGCTGATTTGGCGTGACTGATTGTCCTTTGATTTTTTCTCAATTATCTTCGTTATGCGTTTTACAACTCGATTGGAATCGCTTTTAAGCCGGATTCCGGGATATTTAGTCTGAATCTTTCTATTGTCACGCGGGATATTCGCCATGTCATAAATCAACGCGGATTTACTCTTCCACAACACCCACGAGGTGACACCCGTGTCATGCATTTGGTGATACGATCTTTGATTTGAGATCATTTCATCGCATGTTGTGGCGGCATTTTCATATTGCCCCGCGTTCCCTCCACTGACGTCAAGAAAAACCGATGTCTCAACGCAATGGAAGACTATATCGTTGAGATATTTACAGATCGAATGCAGAATTTCCTTCACCTTGCTTTTCGTCAAACTAGCCACAGCCTCAATGGCTCTGGCCTCGTGCAGAAGAGTATTTATATTTCGAAGGACATTAAAGTGAACCTTATCTCGAATCGAAGCATAAAGCCCCGGAACGATGCTTGCGATTTTCAGTAAGGTTTCTGCTTCGGTTTCCGAAATTTTCGGGAATTCCTCATGCCGATAGAATGATATCGCACCTTTCGTTCCACGCGGATAAGTGAGTTGGATCGAGCAATATGATCCGATTTTCTGCTCGCTGAAGAATTCAGTGTTATGGCTCTCCCCTCCCGGCGGCGCATGTCTAACGTCCGGGACTATAATGTAATCATCTTTTCCCAGTACCAAATGGCCCGTATGGGATGTACGCACAGGCAGATCGTACGCAGGATTGAAATAACCGCTCTTAAACCATTGGGCAAGAATGACCAGAGCTGCGTCTTTGGAGACCTCTTTTTCGGAATATGGAACCTCCCACATTACGCAGCCGATAATATTCGGTATCGATTCGGATTCGGCGACGCACTGCAACACTTCAGCAATCCCGACCAGTTCTGTCTGCTGCAAGGCGGTTTCGACGACACTAAAGAGTCGGTCCGATGAGGGGGATAGTTGTACTAATTCCTTTTGCTTTGGTTTCTCATTCATACGGAAATATTGTGAGGAGATATCTCGAAAGTTTCTGGTTAAGCTCTACTGGCGGTTTGATCCCAAAACCGCTGGTCACCTGAAGAGAAGTACTCCGGGTTTGTGAATCGGGAAGGATTTTCTCCGTTACCATATCGGCGGTAATATAACGTTATAGATTAGGAAATTCAATTTTTGAACTCTGCTCTTCTCTAGGACATAATAATTCAACATTGCGGATAATACACTTGCGTTCGCCGAGAAATTATTTCAAATACTTTCTGCTTGCTGCTTGAAAGCTAAGCCGTATTTTTGGGGGACAACTGTGTCTGTGTTTATCGATGATATACTGGAAGTGGTCACTTGTTTGGCACCGCTAAACTCTGCCAAGCTTAAACGTCGTAATCAAACCCGATATGCCAGACGGAAGACGAAGAAAAAATTACCCCGTCGTGCCGAGTTAGAGCCCGTAATCGGACACCTTAAACACGACTTTCCATTATTCAAAAACTTTCTTTAAAAGGGACTCAAGGCGATCATATCAACTTGTAACTCGCTGCAGCATCCTATAACATAAAGAAATAGATGCGAAACGCGCAGCATTTTATGCGCGCAATCTTAGAAATACTCATTAGAAATACTCAAATCCTTTGCGCCGACACGGTATCCCGAACGTATTGCTATTAAGGCGTGAACCCGAGAGTCCTATTAGGTTATTTTCGTTGGGGAAATGAGGGGGGGGCTCACACCTGAATGGCCCTAAGTTAAGGTCTTAAAAGTTTTAATTTGGACAACATGTAAGTCTATTTTTTTGTCGCATGAAAAATGTGTTGTCATGCGGATTTTCTACCAGGAACAGAACTCTGGAAGTAGGCCGATTTTTTCGTTTCATTTTTAGAGGAATAATCGGTGCCGTTTGCACTTAAGCATTTTGTCATAAATCGAATATAAACATTAAAGGTTTGTTTCAATCTATTAAATCAATATATTTGCTTCAAAAATTCATTTTAACTGTTTGTTGGTGTAATACCCTTCTCATTTGGTCAAACCGAGGCTAAAAGATTCCATGAATAGATCGATTTCCAACTCAGAGACCAGCCTTCATCGCCCGAAGGAATAACTTCACGTGAGAGGGTGGGATTTTTCTTTCTATCCTCCTTTAGTAGATGAATTTGTGAAAAACGACAATTTTCTTTTCTCCATTGCTGAATGTATTGGTAGGTTGTCTGGGTTTCCATCGTTGGATTCCATTAATGATTGAGGCAAGTGATGTGATTAAAAAAGGACGGTGAATATTTTTTCCAGGAGACCTGCTTTAACCACGAGCTGACATTTTCGCCAATCGTGCTTTTGGCTATCCGTCGGCGTCCCCCTTCAGTCACTTCAGTCATAAAATTGACTGCTTTTTAGCTAATTTTACTCCGTTTTTAATCCATTTTTCCTATTTCAAGGCCTCTGCGAATTCATAACCAATTCAAATTAAAAGACAACCATTTGTTTAAAAGCATGATATGTCGAAGTGAATCCCTGAGATCGCAAGAATGTGGATCATCCCGCTGCGAAGATAATTCTCCTTATCCTCCGGGCTCAAACTCGGCCGAAATCCTAGCCTGAATAATTCATGTGGTTTTGTAGCGAAAGTGCATAGTTTGTCCTGCAATCCGGGATCAATGGCTTTTTAAGGTTCAGAGGGTGAAGGAATAGTGGACTATTTTGAAATCTCGGGTTCTTCAGAAGGCGTTTAGATGAAGTGAAATACGTGCTTTTAGTAGAAACTGGATGAATTAATCAGGCGCATGTCATCGCCGCGAGAATCTTCTGCTTCCGGTCCCCGTCCACCTGTCGAAGAACTCGTGCTAAAAGGCGCTCTCGGAGCGTAATCAGTTTCCGAATGACCTTTCTCCAGATTTGACAACGGCTATATGTCAACTATACTAATAATGTCATTAATGGAAGCATTATGGAGGCAAAAAATGAAACAGTTAAGTCTTAGAAAAATTCCGGTATCAGTGGAAGGAAAACTTCGTGAGCTTGCAGTTCAAAATCGGGAGAGTATTAACAAAACCGCTATAAAGGTCCTTGAAAAAGGGCTTGGGATTTCCTCGAACACAGAGGTGAAGCGTGACCTCAGCGTTCTTGTCGGACGATGGAGCGAAGAGGATGAGGAGGAATTCGAACAAAATGTAGCCATTTTCGAGACAATTGACGAAGAAGTTTGGCGGTAAATGAAATTAGCACTCGACACGAATGGTTACAGCAAATTGTTTCGAGGTCGGAGCCTACTTACGAAATTAGTTGAAGAGGCGGATGTGGTGTATCTTCCCGCGGTAATGATCGGTGAATTATATGCTGGTTTTCAGTTAGGTACTAAACTGGTTGAAAATGTAAGAGAGCTGAATGAGGTTCTAGCTCTTACCGGTATAAAAATCGTCGATGTCAACCGGTATATTGCTGAAAGATATGGCATTCTTGTCCGCATCCTAAAGGAAAATGGCACCCCAATTCCTACTAATGACATTTGGATTGCATCAACAGCATTGGAACTCGGGGCCAGGCTTATTTCCTACGACTCCCATTTCCGACACGTTCCTGGTTTGATTGTATTAGCTCCGTAAATAGAGTACGCCTCTCTCTGTCCGGCTCTTCTGATGGCGTGCTTGATTCCCATTGACTTCAAGTAATTTCGGTAATCAAATAGACCTGGAACCTCATTTTTCCACGGGAGTACCAATCCACCTTTAACCAGATCGCCCATTTTCGATGATAGGCCTAAGCATAACGGGGTCATAGTTTCTTATTTGTTAATTATTTGTTAATATATAATTAAAAACGACTAATTAGTAAAAGTTTCCCAAATGGTAATTCATGCAGGGATTCCGCCTGAAAATGCCAGGGCAAAACAAAAAAACTAAACTTCTCGAATTACATTTCAAGGCTGGCATGCATTCTAAAAATGACGAAATCCGTCGTTTGGGAAACTTTTAATATGGATAAGCTGTTGTAATTATTTTATAATAAATTTATTACTCAAAAGTTTTTCTTCTGCGAGGATCTCTTGCCTGGTCTATGCTAAGTAAAGATTCTGCGTAGAATTCTTATCTTGCTTATTATCAGCAATTTAAGTTATTTTTGGTATGGAAAGAAAAAAACAAGCAAAAGCACCATAAACTTTTAAAATAAACATAACCAGTTTATAGATAATAAGATAATATACTTAAATAGAATGTTATACCTCATGTAGGCAAGCGTTATAAAAAATTATTATGGGGTGTGCTTCTTTATAAATTTTCTTATTTTGCTAAAACTGAGCCCGAAAAGGATTATGATACCTATGCGACCATAAAAATAGGCGAAAATATACGCATGAAACAGAAGCAGAATTGTAACTGAGATTATCATCGAAAACAACACCCTTCTGGGGAGGATAATGCAAAAAGAAAGCTCGAAAACTACCCTTCACGAGCAGAATTCTAATCGGCCTGAATCACTAAAAAGTCTGCAATTAGCCTTGATCTCTCAGGCGATTTTAGATATCCCTCCACGAACGCGTTTCGTTCTTTTGACTGCCGGATTTTCTGGTATTGCAATCATTGTTGTAGAGAGTTTGGTTGGCGGACGTGGTCACACGATCAGGTTAGATAAAATTATCCATTTCACGGGCTATGCTATTGTTTCCATGGTCTTTATCCTTGCACTCAGACCCCTATTTTTTATCCCTGCGCTGATAGGACTTATTGGAATAGGTATGCTCATCGAATTCTTGCAAACTTATACTGGTCGCTATCTTGACATGACTGACCAATTGGCAAACATGGCCGGGGTTGGGATCGGTGCGACTGTGGGTTTGATCGCCCGCAGTGTCTATGCCTACATAAAAACCGAACTAGCGGCCATCAATGTGCGGCGGAATCTTGTCCAGTATCAGCCTACTGAGGTCATCCTTCGCGAAGGAGATCCAATCGAAAAATTCTACGTTATAAAAAAGGGGCAGGTTCAAGTTACCCGTAATGTAAATAACAAGGAAATGGAGTTGACTGTTTTAGGGCCTGGTGAGGTCATCGGGGCATTAGGCGTAATTCAAGGAACCCCGCAGTATACTACGGTAAAAGCCGTATGTCCAACCTTAGTATACGGTATGGATTTAAACCAATTGATAGACTCTGCCGGAGGAAACGAACAACCAGTATCCACGGTACTCCGCGTTTTGGCGGCTCATTTAACAGATGTAATCGACAAACGAACCCAGGCAGAAGCAAGGCTCGAGCATATCCAGATGTAATGTACAACCTAAAAGACTGTCATTAAATAGGCAGTATTCAGAGCCTCTTGCAAAAGTCTCTCCGCCCGAATTGTTTTAAAATAAACCTATGTTTAGCGGATATTGATAAAGTACATTGGGAGAACACTATGCACGTTTTTCAAATGCAGCCAAATCTGCGCACTTGTTACTCAAAATTCAGCCCGAACATACTTTTGTAAGAGGCTATTCAGTTACATATTTTTATTTCTTGAGGCATATTTTGTCAGTGCTATGAACATCCACAAAAAATGTTGCCAGTCTCTGCTATCTCCTTCAATCGTATCGATTAAGATATCTTCCGTGAATCGTAGGGAAAAGACGAATAGTTTACTCTTCCGCGGCTCCTTATTGGAAATTCGGTTTGATTTCTCTTTTTTGTGTGCCACCTTCAAGTGGTGTTTCTTCCTGGCCAGGGTTATCATCTATAATAAATTTCGCGATGAAAGAGTGGATCTTTCTTGAGTTGGATTTAGGTAAGAAAATAGTCTCGTCAAAAACCCTGAAAATATTCTCCCAGTGATTCGCTTAGCCAGTTTTGATTTTCTAAGATGCGATCTCGAATCAAGTTTTTTTAGGTAAGAGACTGTGTAGTTATTGCACGCTATAGCTAAAAAAATTAGAGACGAATTAAAATCAACTCAAGTCAGAAACGTCGATTCTCTTTTATTTTACTGTTACAAGGCTGACTTAACGGGCGTTGCTCCTCAGGCACCGACCAACCATCCAAAAGGAGGTTCATATGACAAGGGTCATAACAATCATGATTGCTATTGCGTTTGGTGCTGTTTCGAGTGCTCTAGCTGACAACTCACGGAAGCTTGCTGAAGAATTCTTAACCATTATGGATACGCAGAAGGTCTTAGACCAAATGGTTATGCAAATAAAGCGAATTCAAGAACAACAATTTTCTCGAATGAACCTAACAGATCCCCAACAAAAGGAAGCGAACGAATTTATCGAAAAATCCATAAACCTTGTAGGCGCTGAAATGAATTGGGAAAAAATGAAAGAGGATTATATTTCCATCTATACCAGTGCGTTTTCTGAGGAAGAATTGTCAGCATTGCTCGATTTTTATAGAACTCCAATCGGAAAGAAATTTATTGAACAACAACCACTACTTGTACAAAAATCAATGGATATTGGGCAAAAAAGAATGCTTAAGGTTATTCCAGAAATTGAAAAAATGACAACGGACTTTATGTCAAAACATCGACCACCTGAAGAGACTAAACCTTAGTCTTTTCTATCCGACCCGGCAGGAGGCCGCACTACCCCCAGGTGCGGCGTCTTCGACTAGAAACCGTTTAAGAATTTCCTGTACAACTTTTTGCATCCATCTAACTGTGGGTTTTCTGCCTAATCTCTTGCGATCAAAACAACTCGCATACGCCATCCGTGCCTACACGCACCCTTTACCTGGAAGCGTTCCGTACGAAAATCGGCGCGAAATCCGAGTTAAGGAAAAATTCGATCATTATAATCTGAAACCTTTCTTAATTGCAAGGTTCCCTCACATAGATTTCTACTACTGGAAAACAGCAATTAGGTCCGGAAGATTACTTTTGGCTGGGGTTCCGGTGACCCAGAAGTCCGTTGTACGTGCCGGTAATATTCTGCTTCATATTATACCAAACACGGTGGAGCCGAATGTAAATAATGACCTAAGTATTATTTACGAGGATGAGCATTTCATCGCCATCAATAAGCCAGCCCCACTTCCTATTCATCCAAGTGGACGTTATAACAAGAATACCTTGATCTCCTTCCTTAACGCAGTTCAATCAAAGGTTAAATTTCGTATAGTCCACCGTCTTGATTCAGAAACAACGGGAATCCTTATTCTCGCGAAAACAGTTGAAGCTGCGAGGCATCTACGCATTCAATTTGATAGACATGAAATCGACAAAACCTATCTTGCCCTTGTAGCTCCGATTCCCGAAAAAGAAACTTTCAGCTGTTCCGCAACAATTAGCTCTGAGCCATCAATTGCTGGTCGCAGATATATTGAAGCGAAGGCACTAAAATCACGGACCGATTTTGAAATCCGTGACAAGTTCCTAGATAATACAGCTGTACTCAAAATCTTTCCGAGAACTGGCAGGACTAACCAAATTCGGCTACATCTCCATTATCTTGGGTATCCCATTGTGGGAGACCATGTTTATCCCACCTGCCGCAAACAACCGCAGACCTGGAAAGGATCAGAACAACGCCTTCACCTGCATGCCAGTGCCATTCGATTTCGGCATCCCGGAACGGAAATGCCCACAGCAATTCGTGTACCCGATCCACCCTGGCTTCAACTACGCCTAAAGCAAATGTGATTCCTGAATTGAATTCTTTCGTGCCCAAATTACCCGCAAAGAGCGTGTTTTAAAATAGTTTATTATTAATTCATTCTGAGGTTTGGACGATTCGATGGCGACAGGAGCGGTGGGATATTAAAATATTACGATGTTACTGTCGCTATTTAATCGTTCAAAGATGGCCTGAAGATAAGTCGTGAAGAATATTGAACAATTTTAAACATGCTCTTTGAGAATGGTTAGCTGTTAATTTGCAAACTATAAAGAATCACCTGGGCCTGCATTTCTGGGTCTGAATATACCCCATTTGGAATGGCCTGCTATTTTTCCACTAATCTCATTCAGGGTCGCTCTCCACCAAACGAGCACATACTCGAGTAATAGGACGGACGATATATTGGATATAATTTGGATACATGGCTGGGGTACTAACTCAAGGGTATGGGGAAAACTACCTAAATACTTTCCGAAATGCCGTCATCTTTTTCCGTCATTCCAGTCCGTAAAGACCCCTAATGAATTCTTAAATTCGGTGACCAAACACCTTCACGGCAAGAATGTCAATCTTATTGGTTGGTCAATGGGTGGAATGCTCGCAATAGAGACCGCACTTCGGTTCCCAGACAAGGTCCAAGCGCTGATTGCCATCAATACGACAACTCGATTCGTACATAGCGATCCCAAATTAGGTTGGCCCCAAAGAATCTTGTTTAGGATGAAGAAAAAACTGCATTCTAGGCCCAAGCAGTGTTTAACCGATTTTCTTGATTCGATGTTCTCCGCTAATGATGCGGCCATGGGACTCGTTGATGCCTTTAATTGTCAAACATTCGGAAACAAACTGATGGACCGATGCGATTTCAGTACGGAAGGATTAATGGCTGGATTAGATTATTTTATAAGGACTGATTTGATGATAAACCCAATCCAATGTTTATCTTTACCAACCCTGTGGATACACGGTGAATGTGACCGAGTTTGCCCAATAGATGGTTTTCACAAATTAAGAAACTCTTTAGCTGCCTATGAAAATCACCGGTTTAGGATTCTCCCTGATACAGGACATGTCTCTTTCTATAGAGATATTGACCAAACAGCTTCGATCATAAAGGACTTTCTCCGTGCTGGAACGACTCAATAAACATCTTGTTGAACAGCGTTTTAGCCGCAATGCCAACTGGTACGATGAAGTTACTCCGGTACAATCGCAAATGGCAAAACGTCTAATGCAGTATATTCATCATTATGCTTACAATCGCCCAATCAAATCTATACTGGAGCTTGGATGCGGCACTGGAAGGTTAACCCACCTACTTCTTAGCCAATTTCCGGACTGTAAAATCACCGCGATCGATCTCTCCCTGGAAATGATTCAGCAGCTGAAGATTAATCTAGCTATGAATGGCAAGGTCAATTTGATTGTAGGCGATGCAGAAATACTCGCGAATGAGTTTCTTTTGGGTTCCCAGACGTTTGATCTTATTATCTCCGGTGCGACCATACAGTGGTTCCAAGAACCACGAGAAACTTTAAAAAAATATCTTTCGCTTCTATCCGATTACGGGATTCTCGCTTTCTCTACATTCGGACCGGAGACGTTTAAAGAATTACGGCATGCGTTTATCTTAGCTGAGGAACATCTAGGTTTACCCCATCGAACTCATATGCTCCCATTTATTCCACCAGAAGATTGGAAAAAAATTGGCAGTGGCGGTCAGCTTGAACCCTGCCTCGTAAAAGAAGACTATCGAGTAGAGTCTTTTACCAGTGTTAAGAATTTTTTGCATTCTATAAAAAAGGGAGGCGCTGCTAATCCCTATTCCCAAGAGGCATCATATATGAGCCGCAATTTATACAAGGCTATGGTAGAGCAGTACCAGAAATACTACCCTATAAGCGACTCTGAAAAAGTAATAGCCACATTTCACCTGGTCTACGTAGTATCTTCAAGAGGAACCTCACGCTTCGGCTTCGGCAGAGATCTTTAGGAATTACCTTACCTCATTGACCTCCCCCAAAAGACAAGCCTCGTCTGACAAATTTCTAAAAAAATTTGCGTCTCGCTTCTATCTTTTTTTCTCTTCACTTTTGCCGTATACTCAACCTGCCGATCATAGCATTTTGGAAACACTTCTGATTCATCTTGGATCAACTCGAATCCCAAACTCTCTCTATAAAGGTCTCGATTGACAATTCTTAAGAAGGACTTTTGTCTTTGCCTCCGATGTTGTCCACCGATGGTCACACAATCCCCCCCATAATCGACAATATATAAGATGCGTTAATATTAACCTTAAAAGAATGGGTAATATTAATCCTATATTTGTTTATTATTTATAAACACGATCTTCATTTTTATACATTTTTATGTATCATTTTGAAAAAAACCATGGATAATTAAATCAATCTCGAAATTACTAAATACTTAAGGAGAATATATTATGGAATAAAAAATATAATAAGCATGATAAATGCTGATAGGATTGCCTGAAACGTATTAAAATGACGTTCTTGTAATCAAATAACGACGAAATAAGAAAAGAGGGGGGGGATAATGTTAAAACGAAGATTCATTTTGCTACCAAAATTATTCATATTTTTATCACTTTTTGCACTAAGTGCGATGGCAAAGACTTACTATGTGGACGTCAACGGTATTGGCGGAGAAAGTTCGGATAGCAACCCAGGCACAGTTAACGCGCCTTGGCAAAGTGCCCGCAAAGCATTCATCTCTGCGCGACCTGGTGATACCGTATATTTTCGAAAGGGGATCTATCGGATTAACGAGCAGACTTCAAGTTTTGCCAAAGGGGCGACGGAAACTAGCCGCATTAAATTCAAAGGATATCCTGGAGAAACCGCAATCATCAGCGCCATGCAGCGACGAGACAACTTCAAATATTGGCAACATGAAACTGGTCAAATTTATTCGACACCAATAACTCCGCAGAAGAAGTTATCAAAAATTCGCGTTGGCCGGGTACCAAACGTTTCCGAGAATGGAATTCCTCTGATGTTAATGACTCGCTACAACGATAACGGGAATCCTGAAAACCTTACCGGTCCCGGTCAGTGGGTAAGGAGTGTTAAAACGTGGAAAATCTATGTGTGGGCCAAAGGAGGAGGTAATCCTGGAAACTATCGCACCGAAATTTGCGAATTCCCCAATGGTGGCAGAGATATCATTCACACAAACGCAAATCCCATGAATGATCAGGATGAAACTGACTACCTGAACTTTGAAAATTTAACGTTTGAAGGAGGCTATTATCCCATCAACGTTGAGACGGATAATATTGAAATTAAAGGTTGCACTTTTCGGAATTGTTATGGTGACGGTATCAAAATCGGAGGACACACCAAACCCAAAGATCCATTGAATCCTGATTCACCAGATGATCCCAACTATTTTAATTCTGAATACGGATTAGTTGAGAATTGCGATGTTTATCATTTCGGCGAGTCTGCAATTGATGTGACAGGCGGAGACTATTGGACGATCCGCAACAATCGATTTCATGATAATACTCCTAATCGCGGGGATATGTTAGGTCCAAAGAATCCGACTGGGACAAAGGGAAATGGTATCATGTTGAAGAATAATGATAAAGGCGTCATCGTTGAAAATAATGAAATCTATAATTTGGTAACCAAAGATATGGGTGCTATCACCATCGGTGGAGATACCAAAGTCTATGGAGGTGCCGTCAATTGTATCATTAGGAACAATAGGATTTACAATAACTTCGGGCCTTATGCGGTTATGTTTCAAGGTGCGCATAATTGTCAATTCATCAATAATGTCATTGAAAACTGCACCCTTACCAAACACATCATTCGAATCCGGGCGACCTCAGACGAACCCGCCTTCGAGAATAAAAACTGTAAAATATCCGGAAACCACTTCTTTGGTAATACCGTCCAAAACTCCAGAAATGCTTTTCAAATTTACATCTATCCTAATAGTTTTGATAAAATCGAAATAGATAACAATACTTTGGATCCGACAAAGATTTATTACTACCTGGGAAAGAGGCGAAGCTTGGAAGAATTTCAAATTTTTGGTTTCGAAAAAAGGAGTACCGCAAGTGTTAGTAGTAGATTGACCACAGACACGAATAGTAATCAAGAATCTACCCCGGAACCATCGCCACAAGAGAAAGACCAAGAAGACCAATCAAATCCGAATCCTGAGTACCCGGGAGAACCATTATCATGGACCATCTATGAGGACGCGGAGGACGGCACCACTGCTGGTTGGTATGTATACAACAGGGGAGATGTGAAGAATATTGCAAGTGGGGCCGAAGGAAGTGAGCGGGCGATCGAAATCACCGGTGATCTCCACAATGATCCATTTCGGCTATCAAAAGGAGATGGTTCCGATTGGAATAACACCAAAGAGTTCTTCGTTGAGTTTTCTATTGCACTAAATCGGCCGTACTCCGGTGCAGTTTATTTTCAAGTCGAAACCGACGCTGGCACCAAATACCTTATTTACACGGATGATCCGACTCTTGAAAGCAGTGGATCAGAGGTAATTTACATTTATTTAGAAAATATTTCAGACAACCAATGGCATACCATTTTCCGAAGCCTTCAGAACGATTTGGCCACCAAGGTTATGGATGTCCAAATACGCTCAGTAGAAAACCTCTTTGTCTACGGCAGTGTAAAGTTGGACAATATCATGCTCCTTGATTTCACAGATGCCGCATTAAACTAGCATAACCGACAGGAAACTTTATGGCTTAGCGGTATAATTTTCCCTAGATTAATCAGTTGATTGTTGTCTTGCATAAACTGCGTATTCTAACAGCCAATAGCTTGCCACTAAATTAGTTATCGCCACTGCTTTAACGCCGATTGTCCGAACAGAACGAAAACAAGAAGGAGTCCAAGGTAAGAGGCACCATCACGAAATTTGGTTGAGTGGATATGGTAGACATTTACGTTTATTGTATTTTCTCTAATAAACGTTCCGCGCACGGAAAGAGTTGCGGGGTTATCCAACTCGATACCAACCGTGTTAATTTCTTCGCCTGCAAAAGTTCGTAAAAAAGCTTTGCCTGATCGCCTAAAACAGAAATTCCGATCGAATTCTACCTGCTTTCCTTGGCGATTTTCCATCGAACGCAACGTTTTGACATAATGATTATTGGCTTTTTCAGCAATAGGCATCAAGTATAGCGGTCCAAGGAAGTAGGCAAGAACAAGCACTGTAATAACACAACAGCGTTTTGCGGAGAAATGAGCAATGTGGACTGGAGTTACCGCAGTTCGCTGCCAATTGCGAACTATGTAGATCAAACCCAAGATCGTCAAAATGTATGTTGGTAAGCTTTCCGGCCAAAAAATTCCGAAATTAGTCAATTGCCAATTTAATGGTACAAAAAAATGGACACCATTGGCCCATTTTATCTGGAGGGCGTCAAGGACCAAGTGTAGGAACGAACTGATGCTGAGTACCATAAATATTTGCCTAAAACGAGCCGTAAAAGTCGCCAAAATGGCACTGAAAACCAGAGAAAAACAGAGCGAGGCCTGGACTATTGCGTACAACCTGAGATCATACGGATCAAATTCAGAATATAAAGTTCTCACCAGACGTTGAGTAATCCACGGTAGGTCTGGGATTATGCATCCGATATAAACAATTTTGGGGTCCGGGTTTCGCATTGTGGTCTGTGCGAAAAAACCCTGTATACCTAAGTGGGCTAGTGTGTTCGGCAAAACTTACCCTTTTAATTTCGATTCAGACGTAGATGCGCAGTGTATTCACAGCTGGATCAGTTTTTTTAAAAACCTATTGTAACCTGCTCCATAATAAATTGGTATATTCCAAGCATTGTTGTATCATTATATTTTTCATGGATAGCGCCTGTTTTCAGATCAGGTGATCCGGTTTCATGCTTAGATTCAGGCCTGGTTTTAACGATTAATTTCACAATAAAAGTGTAGCGATTTTAAAATATTTCGATGTTAATTCTGAAATTGGTCATCAAAGTTCGCCTGAAAATGAGCCGTTAAGAAAGCTAAAAACATGTTTTTTTGTTTGGAACCTTTGATAACGTTCTTTCCTTGTCTCATAAGGAGGCAGCTGTATTCTTCAAGATTCAAAGGAGTAAGTTAATGCATTCATATAGAACACATAATTGTGGTCAAATACGAAATGAGCATGTCGGTCAAACTGTAAGACTGTCAGGCTGGATTCACCGGGTAAGGGATCACGGTGGCATTATTTTTATCGATTTACGAGATAACTATGGTTTAACCCAAATCGTGATCAATCCCGAAAAAGAATTCCATGCGGACGTTCACCACTGGCGCTTAGAATCAGTTATTACTTTTACCGGACCCGTAGTAAAGCGAAACGAGGATACTGTTAATTCGAACATTCCTACGGGAAAAGTGGAGCTTGTGGCTGAGGAGATGAACATTCAAAGTCGAGCTGACATATTACCGTTTCCTGTTGCTGACGAGGCCCCCTGTCCGGAGTCCACGCGACTTAAATATCGATTTTTGGAATTACGGCGCAATACACTTCATAACACCATTATCCTACGTTCTCAGATAATTACCAGCATTCGCAATCGGATGAATGCACTAAGATTTCACGAGATAAACACCCCAATTTTAACTTCAAGCTCCCCGGAAGGCGCCAGAGATTTTCTGGTACCGAGCAGACAACATCCGGGGAAATTCTATGCATTACCTCAGGCCCCTCAACAATTTAAGCAATTGCTAATGGTCGCTGGATTCGATCGTTACTTTCAAATTTCACCTTGTTTTAGAGATGAAGATTCCCGAGCCGATCGTTCGCCCGGGGAATTCTATCAACTCGATTTGGAGATGTCGTTTGCAACCCAGGACGATATTTTTGACGTTGTTGAAAGCATAATGGTTGGTGTATTCAAGGAGTTTTCGGTAGGGAACAGCATTAACTCTCCATTCCCCAAAATTCCCTATAAACAGGCGATCCAGGAATTCGGAACTGACAAACCTGATCTTCGGAATCCGCTAAGATTAATCGATGTGACCAAAATGTTTGAGAACTCGGAATTCAACGCATTTGCCAATGTAATTAAACGAGGCGGGGTAGTCAGGGGTATTAAGGTAAAGGGAATTGTTGATCAATCACGCAAATTTTTTGATGAGATGATCGAATTTGCTCAGTCAGTAGGCGCTAAAGGGCTGGCCTATATCGGCTGGAAAAACGACAAGGAACGGAGTCCTATCGCTAAGTTCCTATCGCGAACGGCACTTGATGAATTAAAATCTTTAGGAAAAATTCAGGAAGGCGATGTCATGTTCTTTATATGCGATCGAGAAAAGAAAGCATGTGAAATTGGTGCTCATGTTATCAAGGAATTGGCCCTACGTCTGAATCTGCTAGAAAAAGAAAGTTATAAATTTTGTTGGATTACAGATTATCCGATGTATGAGAAAAATGAGATCACAGGAAAGATAGAATTTTCTCACAATCCATTTTCTATGCCTCAAGGCGGAGCAGAGGCGCTCGATAGTCAAAATCCCCTCGATGTTTTAGCATATCAATATGACTTAGTATGTAATGGTGTTGAATTGTCAAGCGGAGCAATCCGCAATCACCAAGCAGATACTGTATACAAAGCGTTTCAAATCGCCGGTTACAGTCAGACCGAGGTGGACGATAAATTTGGGGGATTAATAAGAGCCTTTAAGCTTGGAGCTCCACCTCATGGTGGAATTGCTCCGGGAATAGACCGAGTGATAATGCTTCTAACCCATTCTCCCAACATACGCGAAGTGATAGCATTTCCCCTCAACCAGCAAGCCCAGGATTTAATGATGAATGCGCCTTCGAAAGTTAAAGAGGAACAACTAAAAGAGCTTTCGATTCGATTACATCTACCCAAAAAATTAGAAAAGAAATCGGAATAGTGGGGTTAAATTGTTGAAAAAAAATTACGAATCCGGGATTGTAACTGATCAACACGTGCTATATCTTCCTTGGGATTAACCCAAATCGGAAAATATCCGTAAAATTATACGTTGCGGGGTAGAGCAGTCCGGTAGCTTGTCAGGCTCATAACCTGAAGGTCGCAGGTTCGAATCCTGCCCCCGCTACCAATTTTAGGGAAAACGGTCGCCTGGCCGTTTTTTTACTTATTACTCCCACCTAAGCCTTACTATGGCAAAACCCTTAAGGAAACAGCTTAGCTGCAATTTTTTGACTGAAGTGAGGCCAAATATAGCCTGAAAGCGAGATCCGAAAATGCCAATTTATTTTTGTGCAGATCCTAAACGCATGGCGCCTTGACAAATTCAAAATAATTACAAGTCAGCAAGGATTTCCGTCCCTAGAGGCCCATATCTTTTTTCTTAGAGCGTGTTTTAAAATTGTTGAACGCTCTTCACGATTCATCTTCAGACCATCTTTGGACGATTAGATGACTCCAATAACATCGAAATATTTCAATATTACTACGCCCTTGTCGCCATCTAATCGTCCAAACCTGGCCTAAATCTAAACATGAAATAACATCAAACAATTTTAAAACACGCTCTTAGCAATTTTTATACTTCAATACTAAACTATTTCGATTTTAAAGGGAGAAAATCTTGCTCAGTAAGGGAATCTGCAAAATAGGTTGAAATTTCATCGCTCGGATGCCAAAAATCACCCGGAGTTTCTTCAAGAATCACATTTTCATTCACCGCTTTTTGTACTGGGGGGTAGGAGGTCAATATGGTGAATGCCAAGCTCTCCAAGGATAGAAAGAATTATTTCGCGCGGTTTCCTTTCCACAGAATTCCAATTTTCAAATGGTTTAAATAATGCTAAGACCAAAACTGTAAACTTAATGCCTTGTTCATCGAGATGTACCTCAAACCCCTTTAATGTATTTTATATTTCGGTTATAATAAAAGTTTCCCAATCGATGATGAATCACCGGTTGAGAAATTTTTCATGGGCCTGCCAAGGTAACGGGGGAGGTTTAATTTCATCAATTTAT
>JAVJHY011701247.1:0-39131 GCA_035593235.1 Phascolosoma agassizii
GGCGTCCCGGTCTGGCAGGCGAGTGGCAATGGCATTCGGGAGATGGTGGGCGTGATGGCGCTCGCGGCTTCTTCGCCGCGCTTCGAACGACTGGGTGAGGAAGAGGTCGCGACGCGCCTACTGGCGGCCGCCGCGCGAGTGGCAGAGCGACTGGGCGGAGGCGGCGCGACGCGGATGCCGGCGTCGGCGAGGCGTGGGGCCGGACCTGGGGCCGGAAAGGGGGCGAGACGATGAGTGGAGGAAACGCGCAGAAGAACGGCCAGAGGGATGGACAGGAAGAGACGCCGATTGCGTGGGTCGACGGTGAGATCGTTCCGGCGGCTGAGGCCAAGGTGTCGGTCCTCGACCACGGCTTCCTCTTTGGCGATGGCGTGTTCGAGGGAATTCGTGTCACCCCGGCGGGCATCTTCCGTCTGGAAGATCACATCAAGCGGCTCGAGACCGCCGGACGAGCGGTGGGCATCGAGCCGAAGGGCGGATTCGCCCGGGTGCGCGAAGTCGCTTGCGAGACGGCTCGGGCGTGGGGGCCGCGGGCCGGCTATTTGCGCCTGATCCTCAGCCGAGGCGTCGGTGCCCTGGGAATTGATCCGTCGAAATGTCTCGACCCCGCGATCCTCTGCATCGCCGCGGGTGCCGTCGCGTTCCGGATCGCAGGTGAAGGACGGAACGTTGATCAGCGTCCATCCCGCAACCATCGTCCATGACTTCAATGGACAGCATACCGTTCTCGTGGTCAACGAGACTCTTGACCTCTACAAGCCCTTCTCCTTTTGGTAGAGCCTGCAGAGCATTGCTCACGAGATTCTGCAATGCACGAAAGATCTGAATACGATCGGCCATAATTTGGCAGGCTTCATCTTGAATAGAATATTCGAGAGACGCACCTGTCTCAGCTGCAAGAGGCAAGGCACCCTTCATCACATCGTGGATGATGGAGGCGACCTCCGTAGCCTTACAGTTTTGGTTCTGATTCTGCCCCAGGTTACGCCACGTTTCCATCATCTCGCAACAATGTTGAATGTTCGTCTCGATCACGTCCAGATACTCGAAGGTCTCTCCGGACGACTCGCCTAAATCCGGCTCTATCTTCTGGAGCTCCTCTACCAGAAGCTGTGCGTAGCCATGGACAACCGTTAGCGGATTGCGCAAATCGTGAACAAACTCTGCAGACGCACGGCCTAGGGTG
The DNA here is from genome assembly GCA_035593235.1 of Phascolosoma agassizii. Lineage (NCBI taxonomy): Eukaryota > Metazoa > Annelida > Sipuncula > Phascolosomatiformes > Phascolosomatidae > Phascolosoma > Phascolosoma agassizii. The sequence continues at coordinate 1,187 of JAVJHY011701247.1, forward strand.
GCCATATCCTCCTTTATCGTGAGTTCATCCACCAACTCATCATTCAGTTCGCGAAGTTCCTGAGTGACATGCGCTCGCCTCCGCTCCACGCGGGTGCGCTGGATGCCTGCCCGAATCGTCTCCGTCATTTCACGGGTATCAAACGGCTTTTTGACATAGTCATTTGCCCCAAGACGAATCGCCTGCTGTGCGGTTTCCAACGTGCCATAGCCGGTCAACATCACCACCGTCACGTTCGGATCAATGGCACGAATCTCCTTAAGACCTTCGATACCGGACTTGCCGGGCATGCGAATGTCCATAATGATAATGTCGGGCCTTTCATCCAGCATCGCCTGAATGCCTTCATTCACGCCGTCGGCAAGCCGCACGTTGAATTCATTCTTCAATAAGATTCGAAGGCTTTCCCGCGGCCCTCTTTCGTCATCAATGACAAGCACTTTTTCTGACATCGTATCCGTCGCATTCGCGATCATAGTGAATGGTTTCCTGTTCGGTTTAGAAGGTGTGGGCATAGGACAATTGCAACAAGTGTGTTTCTGTCTCGTACGTCCCATCAAACGCTGGATTCACATTGTTAGCAATCGTTGGATCATCGTAGAAACTAATCGCATAGGCTACGTCGATTTGGTGCCGGTCTTTTCTCATGCCAAATCCTACAGAAAGCAAATGACGATCCGTATCTGGCAATGTCGGAGCAAGTGTTTCAGATGGAACCGGGCTTTCCAAATACACATACCCAGCACGCAAGTTGACCGTATCTGAAACAGCCCAATCGGCGCCGCACCCAAACGTCCATGTATCGTCCCAATTCTGTGGAATTCCGGAGAAAGGCAACAGGGGCTGATTGCTTCCAACATCCAATGGCAATGTCTCAAAAGACGAAAACTCAATCCATTCCACGTCAACGCCGAACTTCAGACCCTCTCCAACTTCGATGCCGTAGCCAAACCCTACAATGTTCGGAAACGTAATCTCTGTTGCGAACCGACTTGATGGGGATGCAATTTGATTCACCGGCGATGGTAGGTTCGCCGGAAAATTCTTAAACTCAGCGTCACCTTCATATGTCACGGTGGACTCAGAGCGATAGGTTAAGGCTACCCGTTGATTGTCCGCAACATGTAGCGTCATTCCTACAGTTGCCCCAACGCTACTGCCGTCGGCCTTTAGAATAGCATTGCCTGGTGGTGTCCGCGGGTCTCCGGTTAGTTGCGACCAAGCATAGAGTTGACGCAAAGAAATATCAGAACGATAGATGTTTACCCCAAATCCAATGTCCACCCAATCACTCAGCTTGGACGCGACAGTCGGACTCACAGCGATCATTCGAATTTGCGCAAATTGAGGTGCAACAAACGCAAAAGGTCCATCGTCGCTCCACTGAGTAGATTGCCCATACGGCGTGGTAATCGCTACCCCATAACCCAAACGACCATCTTCCGAAGCAGCGCCTGCGTACCCACTTCCCAGATACTTCCATCCATCTTTGGTTTTCCCTTTACGCCCGCGAGGACCCACAAACTCTGTTTCACTATTGATCACGACAAGTGAAGTGAGAACGGTAAATGGACCCACATTCACTACATTTGCCGGATTGTGAGTCATCGCCGTTGGATCATCAGTCAAAGCGAATTTAGCTCCTGTTTTTCCTAAAGAAGCAGCCCCTTCTGGGGGATTTCTCCATCCGTTGGCTGGCGCTTCAACGATCCCTATCATCAAGACCAACGAGAATAATAATACAGGCCATACAAATTGGTGTCGATTCTCTCTCTTCAAGTTTTTCTCCTTTTCACACCCAGGGTGTCAGAGCACCAATCTCCAAAACTAGTAAGAATGTCAGGGAAAAGTGCAAGACAAACAAAACGAAAAAGCAGTTAGCAACAGTTATGCCATCCCGAAATCTCGCTAGATATTGTGGTCCCGTAGACTAAACTATACAATATGCGGTAGGCAGTTCGTACATTCTTGAACGATTTGTTGTTGCACGTTCAAAACTGAACAGGCAACCATTTTTTTGTGACATTTTGCACAAGCTTGAACAGATCGACGGCTAAAAACCGTCCAGATCAACAATGTCGATTCCAAAAGTTGAAAGCAAACAAATTGTTAGAAAAATGAACATTTTGACGTCAACAACGACGAAATTCCGTCTGAACGGACCAATTATTCCCTCTATATCGTGCAACCAAGCGTCGTACCTTCTTGATTCATCGTTGTAGGTCGGAAAATTATCCTACAAAGATCTGTACAATTTTGAACAAAACAAGTAGACGTGGATTTCGCACATTAGAGGTGAGGTCTCCAGTATGTACTGTGCTCTACGCGGAAAAGTTTTGCACCAGGCTGTCGCGTCTGTGTGTTTTGGAAAAATGGCGACGGAAGGCTTTCAACTAGGTTCACAGTAGAGCTCTCGACAGCCATTCGCCGGCTCAAGCGGATGCGACAACATTTGCAAATGATGAATGGTGCCACCAACAGAGTAGCTATAACAGGGATGGGAGTTCTGGCAGCAAACGGGATTGGTCTGAACCCCTTCTGGAGTACGCTTGTGTCTGGCGAGAGCGGTATCGGCCCTATCACTCTTTTTGACGCAAAAGGCTTGGAATGTCAGATTGCGGGCGAAGTATCCGACTTTGACCCAACCGAGTGGATCGATGGGAAACTAAAACCAAAGCGTCTGGCAAGGGCAGCCCAGTTTGCCATGGTCGCCACCCAGATGGCGATCGAACAGTCAGGCCTTTCCATTCAGAAGTTAAGAAAGCAACAACCCATCCCAATCGTGATGGGCATAACATCGAATGCCATGGACATTGCGGCAAAAGCACCCGCACCAACCACACTAGCGTTCGGGTTGCCCAATGCCGTGTGTACATGCATTGGTGCAATGTACGAACTTCAGACCAAGCACATGACGTTATCCAATGCCTGCACATCAGCTCTCGATGCGATCGCGCTTGGTAGCAACTTGGTGAGAAGCGGTGCACATGATGTGGTCATTGCCGGAGGAACTGGTTCTCCACTAACACGCTATGGTATCGAGTCACTCCTGAAATGCAAGCGGTGCTCTACGCGCAACGACGACCCGAAACGTGCAAGCCGTCCCTTCGATCGAGATCATGACCAAGGCGTCATTGCAGAAGGGGCTGGTATTGTCATCCTCGAGAACTGGTCTTTCGCGCAAGCTCGAGGGAAACGACCTTATGCGGAAGTCCTTGGCTATGGTTGTTACACCGACCCGGACAGGAAGAATGAAGGAAACGGCATCGAACAGACCATGCGCGAATCGATGGCCAATTCAGGCCTACGGGAAACAGACATCGACTGTATTTTTGCACATGGCCCAAGCGATCGCGACATGGACATCGCGGAAACTCAGGCTATTAAGAACGCGATGGGAGACCACGCTTATACGATACCGGTCACATCCATCAAAGGAGCAACGGGATGCGCCAGCAGTGCATCTGGGGGCCATCAGGTCATTGCAGCAACCTTGGCTTTAGGAGAGCAACTTGTTCCTCCGACAGCAAACCTCGAGAACGCCGATGCAGAGTGCGACTTAGACTGTGTCCCCGGCCGTTCCCGCAGGGCGAGGCTACGGCACGTGATCATCAATGCTCACGGAATAGGTCGAGGAAATAGCACATTGACGCTCAAGAGGGCCGACTAGCATGGGGCTTGTTGCAGCACTCCTCTCCATTTTTTTTGTTGCGAATCTGTCGATTGCTGGCACAGCCTTGTGGCGAAACTTCCGTCGACTTCACAACAAGATTTTCGCGTTGTACTGCATAGCCATGGCCATATGGCCCCTTTCCGTACTCCAGATCATTTCGGCTGATTCAGCAGAGCTGGCAGATCGGTACATTCGTCTTTCTTCCTACAGCGGGACATGGATCGTTGTGTTCTTTCATCTGCTTGTCGTTTCCATCCTCCATCCGACCATCACAGCGCAACAACTCATCCTTCGGTCACGCTGGCTGATTGTAGCTGGGACCATGGTTGGCGTTCTGGCTTTCACACCTCTTTTTCTTATAGACGTCGAAATGCCAACGAACAACTCTACTAATAATTATCCTTCTGCCAATTATGGTCCAATGTTTCTGGTTGTGAACGGCTATACTTTCGGAAGTTTGCTCGTCGCAGCCATATTCTATGCTACGAAACTGAAAACAATTGACGGCGTTCGCCGAACGGAACTCCAATTTTCACTGATCGGACTAGCTGCCGGTATCGGACCTCCAATCATGACGTCCCTTATTCTTCCCATTCTCGTCCCGGATACCAATCTGGAACGGTATGGCCCTTTTGGAACCGTACCCATGAATCTGATGATTTTGTACGGAGTCGCAACCCGTAGAATTCTGTCGGTATCCACTGTGATCCAACGTTTCGTCGCGTATTCGCTGTTGCTGTTTTATCTTTGCGGCGTCTATCTCCTGACGTTCTATGGAACCATGGAACTGTGCGCCTTTGCTAATATGGACAAGACGGACGATCTTATTCCTCACATGATAGCGACCTTATCTGTCACTCTGTCCATGGTACCCAGTCATGGATTGTTACAGAGATTTACTGCGTCCCTCTTTATCAATACACCGACACTGGACGTACGAGAAATCGCCAAACGAGCCAGAACAACATTCGCCACTGTCGGGTCCACAGAACATTTCACAATGTTGTTCAATGAGTTCGTTGCCGACAACCACATCGATGCTGAGTACGTTTCCATTCTGTTGCGCAGCAACAATGGCTATGTTCAGCACAGTGGTGGAATCAAGAAACAAGCTATACAGACACTGCCCGTGGACAGTCCAGTCGTGCGAACTCTTATTGAGCACAAGTCACTCGTTTCGATGGTCGCACTCCGAAGAGGTCGCCCCGAAAAAGGTTCGATGGAAACACGCACTCAAATGCAGGAATTGGGGGCCGATCTTGCGGTAGGTTTATACTTTCGCGACGAACTCATTGGGCTCGTCCTATTCGGACACCGTCAATCAGGAACGATCTACACCGACACAGAACAGGACGCAATTCAAATAGCCTGTAATCAGCTTGGCATAGCATTGGAAAACGCCCGCCTTTATGCGGAACTTCGCAACAGCAAGATTTACAACGAGATCATCGTCGAGAATTTGATCAGCGGCATTGTCGCTGTGGACAATCAGGGAAACATTACCGTTGTGAATCGTGAAGCGAAGCGACTGCTGTCCTGGCCATCAGGCATGGCCACGCGAGGAACCAATTTGGACTGTCTTCCGGAGATCCTCCGGCTCGAGTTAACCTCCGCACTACAGGCAGAATCTGATACAAGAGATCTGGAGACCCGTCTCCCACGGGCGTTAAAAGACCCGATACCCATTCGGTTAGGAAGTACGGCTTTTCGCGGACACGATGGCGAGGTACTTGGCGCCTTACTCGTCATCAGCGATCTATCTAACCTCAAGGAACTTCAAGCACAGGTACGACGATCTGACCGGCTTTCAAGTCTTGGAACCCTCTCTGCCGGCATGGCGCATGAAATAAAGAATCCTCTTGTCACCATCAAGACATTCTCCCAACTCCTCCCTGAACGTTTTCAGGATCCTGATTTCCGAGAAACGTTTTCAGATCTGATTGGTCAGGAAGTTGCACGGATCGACTCGATCGTGAACCAGCTGCTTCATTTCTCACGCCCGACAAAACCGTTTCTGAAACCAACTTCTGTACACAACATGTTGAGCAACTCCCTCCGACTGATTCAGGAACCCTTGAAGCAGAAAGGAATGAAGTTGATTTCTCACATGGAAGCCAAGTACGACATCATTCATGCAGATAGCGATTTGCTGGATCAAGCCTTCGTCAACTTCTTACTCAACGCCATACAAGCCATGTCTTCAGATGGCGTCCTCACAGTGGCAACCGAAGTCATCCGAACGTCCGCTAAAGGTAGTTCGAGGCGTAAGGCTTCGGCCTCGGACGATGATAAAATCTGCATCGCCATTCAAGATACGGGAGGCGGCATCACCCAAGACTCACTACCTCATATCTTCGACCCATTCTACACGACAAAAGTAGAAGGAACCGGCTTGGGCCTTGCTGTATCGCACGGGATTATTCAGGAACACAACGGCTACATTGAGGTGGAGAGCAAGCCCGATGTCGGAACGACATTCAGAGTCTACTTTCCACTTCACACCAAGACAACGGTTCCCGTATGACAACATTTCCTAACTGCGCTCTATATTCAGACAGTCATGAGTTTACCGATCGAGTCAACCGGGTGCTGGACGGTATCTGCAGAACGCAGGTTTTCTCAAGCTCGACGGGTTTTGAAAAACTATTAGGAAGGATGGCCCCAGGCCTGGTCATCGTAGACCTACAGGCACCGGAAGCGCTGCGCCATATCGCGACGGCACGAAAACGAACCAACGACTTACTTGTCGTGGCTCTTGGTGAACCCAAGAGCGTTATGGTCCGGGAAGCAGAAGCCCTAGGTGTTTATGCCGCAGAAGGATTCGATTTGGACCATAAAAAACTGAGAGAACTCGCCGACCGGGCCTTCAGCCAAATCGACTTGCGACATGAGAACCAAAACCTCAGAGAACGAGTGATCCGCGAAACAACGAATCCTATCCCTGCCTCGACATCAACAATCAGGAGAGCAGCCAATGGACAGTTGGCGAATTTCTCCCGTTCATTACGTCATTTAGACGATCTGAACGCTTTGCTTGAGAGCATCATTGAAGGCATCTGTTCGAGCGCCCTCGTCTCGCGGGTCGGGGTGTTCTTGCGCAATCGAGAGGATGGTATCTTTCGACTGGCCTCTAGCCTGCGGTGCCTTCCCGACGCCACGACCGCAGAGTACACAGAAGACAATCCTTTGGTGCAATGGATGGAACAGCACGCCTGTCAGATATCACGCGCCAACCTCGAACACGTTTCCGACGTTCAGTCTCGACTTCTTCTACAACAAGAACTCGATCTGTTCGGTGCGGAGATCATTGTTCCCCTTCAAGGGCGACACGACATGCTGGGCTGGCTCTTCTTAGGAAATCGGGCAACCGGCATGCCATTCTCACAAGCGGACATGGCGGAGTTCATGATCCTCGCGGACCATGTCAGTACGACACTCGAAAACGCACTCTTGTATGAAGAAGTTGCCGTCCAGAAAACGATGGCTGAGACCCTCTTACATGCTATTCCATCGGGAATTTGTGCAGTTGATACAAGCGGCACAGTCCGCGCCATCAATCAACCAGCTGAGACCATTCTTGGTGTCAAGAAGGAAGAAATTTCAGGACAAGATGTATCTCGACTCGGTAGCAGACTGGCCGACATCCTCCTTCGCACACTTGAGGATGGTCCTCAGCCGGCCAATCAATGGACCGACCCAAATACCCAGAGAATACTGCAAGTCGAATCCAGACCCTTAACACACGACGGACAATGTACCGGTGCCATGGCACTGATTCAAGACGTCACGGAAGAACAACACTTGCAAGACAAGCAGGACCAGGTCGAACGGGGCCTGTTTTGGAATGACCTTGCGGCAAGTATGTCCCACGAGATTCGCAACCCTCTCGTCGCTATCAAGACCTTTGCACAACTTCTTCCGGACCGATACGAAGACTCGGACTTTCGCGCTGACTTCGGCAAACTCGTCACAGCAGAAGTGGATCGACTCAACAACATTATCGAACAAATCGACGGGTTCGCCCACCCGGACCCGCTAGACTTTTGTCTTCTCGATTTGACGGAGGTCATTTTAGCAGGTGTCGAGGCTTCGTCCGGAAAAAACGAGAAAAACGGTACGGCCATCAACGTGTCGTTCGATCCAAACCTCCCAAAAATTCAAGGAGACCGCAACGCTCTCACAGAATGTTTCACCCATCTCATGCGTAATGCGTTGGAAGCTGTAGAGCATGAACCCGATGGACAGGTACATCTCATCGCAAAACGCAAAAAGATCCGCAACAAGCCAGACACCATTGCCATCACGATCGAGGACAATGGACAGGGTGTAGCCGGGGACATATGGGACAACATTTTCTCCCCGTTTTGCACGACAAAAGCAGCAGGTATGGGCTTGGGACTGCCTATCGCTAAGCGAACGATTGTTGACCACAGCGGAGAAATTTTGGTGGAACAAACTGAGCCTGGCACACGCGTAACCATCGCGTTGCCGACCCGAAAAAGGAGTGCGACGTTATGAAGCAAATCCTGATTGTAGATGATGAAAAAGGAAGCCGCGCGTCGTTGCGGGCCGTCATGGAGGCCTCCCACCAGGTCCATGCCGCCTCTGGCGCCAAAGAAGCCATGCGGGTGCTATCTAGCCACCCGATTGATTTGATTTTCCTCGACGTGTTAATGCCGGACCAGGATGGCATCTCGTTGTTGAAAGACGTGCAGGCACTGTACCCGCGAATGCCCATTATCATGGTCAGCGCGTCTACCTCCGTGCGACCGATCGTCGAGTCCATGCGGTATGGCGCGTTTGACTTCATCACCAAACCATTCGAGATTGCCGAGATTCGACGCATAGCCAGAAAGGCCTTGGAAACCGGCACCTTAACGCGCAACGTGGAAGTGTTGCAGACCTCGATTTCTGAAGAGTTCCCGGTACACGACATCGTGGGGACCGAACCTGCTTTCCTGAATGCCCTCGAGAACGCGAAGAAGGCAGCCCACACCGATGCTACGGTGCTCATCTGCGGCGAAAGTGGGACAGGCAAAGAACTCGTGGCACGTCTGATTCATAACATGAGCCAACGCGTTCAAGAACCTTTTGTACCCGTTCACACAGGAGCGTTGCCGGAAACCTTGATGGAAAGCGAACTATTCGGTTACGAAAAAGGCGCTTTCACAAGTGCAGACAAGCAGAAGCCGGGACGATTCGACCTCGCCGGTTCAGGCACATTGTTTTTTGATGAAGTCAGCGAGATGAGCCTGGCCACACAGGTAAAACTCCTGCGTGTCATTCAGGAAAAAGAATTCATGCGCGTCGGTGGCACGCGCGTAATTCGCACAAACGCCCGAATTCTCGCCGCCTCCAACATGGCCCTTCGTACTGCGGTGGACCAGGGAACGTTTCGCAATGATCTGTACTTCCGACTCAGTGTCATTCCGGTGACGCTCCCTGCACTGAGAGACCGGATGGCAGATATTCCTTTGCTAGCCCGTCACTTCCTCACAATCTATCGGCAACGGCTTGGCGCGATGGCTGAGGACTTTCATGACGACGCACTAGCCTTGCTCTATGCTTATTCCTGGCCCGGCAACATCCGCGAACTGCGAAATGTGGTGGAACGTGTGCTCGTGTTAAACCCACGCGACAACCTCATCCAAGTTCATCATCTTCCAGACGAATTCCACATGAAATCACCGCCCCATGTACCGGTTTTTCCCAACCATAAAATCGGAAACCTCGCCGAAGCCGTCGATTCCTTTGAGCGGACCCTCGTGCAACAAGCCTTGCTTGAGGCGGACGGCGTGCAAACCAAGGCGGCCGAGCTTCTCGGCACAACACGTCGGATCTTGAAATACCGTATGGACAAGCTGAGCATTGTGGCTCCTTAGCCCACGTCGTCGACATGAACACCTGCACACAAGTCGAGTTCTTTATGGATCAGGAAATCGTAGATCACGCCAGCCTACATCACTTTCTGTCCAAAGATTTGGATTGGCCACTATCCTTGTCGCTCACCAACAATCGTGTGTCCATGCTCAACTATTCCAAACGCGCCGACGGATCGATCGCCCTACGGTTACATGAACAATTTGTCAAAGCCCCGAGACCCGTGCTCCTCGTGTTACGCCGCTATCTTCGTGCGCAACGCAAGGCCGATTGGCGAAAACTTACGATGTACGTGCAGACCCTTGACCCAACCACACACAGTCGCAAGCGAGAACTGAAAACATGGGGTCAAGTTTATGATTTGAATGCCATACAAAAGCGCACGAATGCAACTTATTTTCAGAACAACGTACGATGCCGTATCGGATGGGCAACGACCCGTGTTGCGGGACGGAAACGACGGTCGATTCGCTATGGCAGCTGCGATGTCAAGGAACGGACCATCCGAATCCATCCCTTGCTTGATCAAGCCAAGGTGCCGGCTGCGTTCGTTGACTATATCGTGTTTCACGAAATGCTGCACCTCGTGATTCCTCCCCGACGCTCGGGCCAGGTTTGGCAAGTTCACCCGCCCGAATTCAGACATGTCGAGCGCCACTACCCTGACTATTTGGAAATGCGACAACTAGCACATCGCTTACTGTCAGAACTTTGATCTCCATGCTCTTCAACGAATCAAATCTGGCCTATCTCAACGCACGAAACCTGTGCCTCACCTTGCAAACCAAAGGACACGAGGCGTTGCTGGCGGGAGGCTGCGTTCGCGATAGCCTACTTGGACGCCAGCCGAAAGATTATGATGTGGCGACATCGGCAACACCGGAACAAGTGGAACATCTCTTTCCACATACCGTTGGTGTGGGACGCAGCTTCGGTGTTGTCCTCGTCGTCTTCAACAACCAAGAAATTGAAGTGGCCACCTTCCGAGAAGATGCCCCGTCGTCCGACGGCAGACATCCGGACCATGTGTCTTTCACAACGGCGGAACGAGATGCCAGGCGACGTGATTTTACGATCAATGGTCTGTTTTATGACCCAAAGAAAAACGTTGTGCTCGATTTTGTGGATGGCCGGATGGACTTACGCAAGGGTCTCGTTCGCACGATTGGCTCGCCACGTGAACGATTTCAGGAAGACTATCTTCGCATGCTACGAGCTCCTCGCTTCACCTCAACTTTTGGCTTCACCATGAGTCAAGCCACTCGACAGGCGATCTGCGAACAGGCCTCTAACATCCAGTCTATCAGTCCGGAGCGGATAGAACGGGAACTGACAAGACTATTGGTCGAGTCGCCCAAAGCTGGTGAAGGACTACAGCTGCTCTTGGACCTGAATTTGCTTCATTATGTTCTACCGGAAGTGTGCGATCTTGTCGGCCAAGAACAACCACCACAGTTTCATCCAGAAGGAGACGTGTTCGTTCATACCGCGATGATGCTCGATGCCATGCAACACGTCACCCCAACGCTCGCCTATGCCGTACTCTTGCACGACATCGGGAAACCTGCGACAGCAACCATGACGACCGAGCCGGACGGGACAAATCGTATTCGGTTTAACGGACATGACAGTGTGGGGGCCGACATCGCGCGCACGATCATGACCCGCCTGAGAATGCCACGGAATCGATCGGATGCCGTTGTTCACTGTGTGGCAAATCATATGCGTTTTATGCATGTGCAAGACATGCGCCGAGCAACACTCCGTCGACTGATCGGTGCGAAGACATTTCCTGTGGAAATCGAGCTACACCGACTCGACTGCCTGTGCAGCAACGGAGATACAAGCAATGTGGATTTTCTAGTGAAGCAAAGGGAGGCCTTTCACACTGAACCAGTGCTTCCGTCACGGTGGGTCACAGGATGCGACGTGATGGAGCGTGGGGTGCCAGAAGGCCCCCTGGTCGGGCACTGGCTCCGAACCTGTTATAACCTCCAATTGGATGACAAGGTCTCGTCCCGCGATGAACTGTTAGCTTGGCTGAACCAACAGGATCTGCTTAAAGGGATCCCTTCATCCTAACCCAGTTGAGAGCCACGGACTGGATTCCTTTCCAACCAGCCGGCATCGCGCATCCACTCGGACCAACCCATCAGCAAGCAAAACAACAACAACACTTCACTATCGCCAAAATTGTACTCCACCATCCCGTTCACCAGCAACCCAACCATCCCACACAAGACGCCAATGCCAATCGCTCTTCCCACACGACTGGAGGAAGGCGACTTCTTCAAGAGCCTCACCATCATGACAACCGCCGTACCCATCCAATAGAGCCAAGCGAAAAGACCCAACCAACCAACTTCTGCGGTCACCTGAAGTAGGTTGTTGTGCAGGTGGTTCAGTTTAGGCTGCACATATGCCGTGCGATCGGCCAGATCCTCATGGCGCATGGCGCCCCACCCTAGCCCAAAAGGTTTCTCGGCAATGACGTCTGGCGCAACCTCGGTCCACAAAGCAGTTCGCCCTCCCAATCTCACTTCGCCAACGATCTGCAAGTCCACAATACGATCTCGCACCTGTGGGAGCGACAAAGCGCCAAGGGAGACGCCGATCATGACCCACACAATGACCCACCGCCTGGTCATCACCGACAGGTAAACAACCGCAAGCAGCAAAGCGGCCCATACACCGCGTTTAAAATGGAGAAGAATTCCCACGAGACTGAGTATGAGTCCGAACCATAAGAAGGGTTGCCAGCGACGACAACGGTCACATGTGCATAGAGCCACGAATAGGCAAATGCCTACTAGATACATCTGTGGATCTCGCATATTCCCAGCATCAAACCAGGCGACCCCATGATTCACGGCATGAGGAATTCGAATAAGATCCGACAAACCAAGCGTCACTACACCTAGAAGGAACCCGACCACACTATAGCCAAACCAGACACACGGTAGCTTCTCCCCATCCGGAAATCGCATTCCCATGACCAGTATCACACATGGAAACAGGAGCCGATGCAGACGCCCCAACGATGCCTCAGGACGCTCACTCCAAAATAGACTCCCTACCGCGACGGCCGCAAAGAGGAGAACCGGTATCAGATACGGAGTGTCCGTTGGAAGTCGGGCTTGACGCGTGACCCATAAGCGTAGCCCGAGGAGAAGGACGATAAGAAGAAGGGTCTCAGCTGCAGCGATCGTGACCGGCACCGCAAACCCAAATAAGCACAGGCACACGGGCAATACGTTGTTCCCGTCTATCTTCATAGGTCTCTGTCCAGCTCACCGTCCTTGACTATGGCGTCAGCATGCCTCTCTGTGGTTTGAGATCGATCGTTTCAACCCTGTCCAGATAGGTCACGGTCGCAGTCTGGGTGTCGACGGCAAGCCGAGCCATGCGATTGATGGGCTGACGTGCAAGTCGCTGCAAAACGGTTCGTCGACTCACACACTGCAAAGCTTCTTCAGGCACCAAGACACGCAGCTTCTTCCTACCGTGGGGCTTTTTGCCATCTGCCAAACGTAGATTTCGGATACGGTAGCCTACTGAGTCATCCCTATGAAACTCATAGGTTGCACCATGACACCCAAAGAAAGACGCCGTACCCATCCACTGTGCATTTTCCTCCAAGATCGCACGTAAATCTGACGCGACAAGAAACAACTCCATCCAACGGTCTCTTGTGGGTGCTATACGGAACACGTCGGAGAGTCGAACTGCACCTTCACCCAATGCCGCCTTGGATCGCTTCGCATACAGGACCACATCTGCATGGCTCGCCGTTTGCATCGCCAACGACACCAGATGCTGAATCCCAGATTGACCGGGCCAGCCCGACGTGCCTTCCAATTTTCTTTGGTTCTTCGCCATGATTCTATCGAGCCGAAACTCGGTCTCCGCCAGCTCCCGTCCCAGCACCTGTCGTAGCGAGTCTTGCTCGGGCACGTTGTGTGAGACGTCTAACAAGTCAGCTTCTAACGTCACGCGATTCCCCATCACGGTATCCAAGAAGGCAGTAATCCGTCCAACAAACAGGCCGTGTGAACCAGCATCCATATAAACCGCTTGATGCAATTTCCGTGTTCGTGCAGTACTAGACCCACTGCCCAAAATCACATGGATTTCTGGAAAGATCTCCGCCATGTGCCTAGCTCGCTGAAGATTCACATGGTCATCGGAGGCGTATGGACGCCGCCACAGAAGCACCACCATCTGAGGATGACTTGAACGCAAGTCCTGTAGGACTCGCCGTAAAGCATCGTCGCTATCCATCACGAACGTCTCAGCGAGCTGCCCGGTTGAAATTGTTTCATCCAGGCCAACCACGGCGATACGGAACCCATCCAGTTCAAACACGCGGAACGGTTCAACGCCAGCCAAACGCTGTGCGAACAGTCTGAAACGTGAGAGATTGCTGCAAACGGCAGGAGCGAAATAGGACGGACTTGTTTCGTCTCCGGATACCCAGGTCGTATCAGGCAGCATCGCATCATATCGAAGCCATGTCGCCGCGGATTTCGGTAGCTCTGTGTTTGTTAACCAACTTTCCGCACTGCCACGCAGAAACCCTCCGGAATCCAACAACAAGACGTTTGAGTGGCGATCACGCTCCAGTTGAATCATCGTGGCACACCGAAGCAATCCGCCCCGGCGCTTCGCGCGTTCTCGGTCGCGAAGCGAAAGGACATGCCCTTGTAGGTCAGATGTGTGCAGAAGAACAATCTCTACCTGACGAGCAAGAACGGGCTGTACCCATACCAGAACAGCCATGGCCCAGCGAACAGCCCCACCTGTCGTCAGCACCATTCTGCTAACTCACGAAGGGGAGTCGACCTGCAAAAACGACTACGCAATGCGACGCGAATCGTCATCGTGATAGCTCAGCACTGGCTTCTGACCTCGAATCACAGGCTTTGTAATCCGACATGCCTTCACGTTGCCCTTCATAGGAATCTCATACATGACATCGAGCATGATGTGCTCAAGAATGGCCCGCAACCCTCTCGCACCTGTGCCTTTTGCGTGTGCGATCTTCGCCAATTCTTTGATGGCCGAATCGGTAAACATAAGTTGGACATTATCCATCCCTAGCAGCTTGGCATATTGTTTGACCATCGCGTTTTTCGGCTTGGTCAGGATCTCTACCAACTGAAACTCTGAGAGCTGCTCCAACCTAGCGGCAACCGGCAACCTCCCGACAAATTCCGGGATCAGTCCAAACCGAATCAGGTCCTCCGGTTCAACTTGCTGGTTCACCGTGGTGATCGTGGACGACTCTTTGTTCTCACGTTCAAACCCGAGGGAACCTCGACCCAGTCTGGTTTTGATAATGTCGTCCAGCCCCACAAACGCACCACCGCAAATAAACAGGATGTTGTGGGTATTGAGCTTGATGTATTCCTGTTGGGGATGCTTGCGACCACCTTGCGGCGGCACATTCGCAATTGTACCCTCAAGAATCTTGAGAAGCGCCTGTTGCACGCCCTCTCCCGATACATCACGAGTAATGGACACATTGTCCGTCCGTCGTCCGATCTTGTCGATCTCGTCAATATAGATAATGCCTGTCTCCGCACGCGCCGCATTGAAATCTGCGGCCTGCAACAGCCGCAACAGGATGTTTTCCACATCTTCGCCTACATAGCCTGCTTCTGTAAGCGTCGTGGCGTCGGCAATACTAAAAGGCACGTCTAAGATCTTGGCCAACGTCTTGGCCAAGAGCGTTTTTCCGCTACCGGTCGGCCCGACGAGAAGAATGTTGCTCTTTTCAAGTTCTACATCGCGAAGTGGATCACTCTCACCTAAGAGCCCCACCGGACTCAGAACACGTTTGTAGTGGTTGTGAACAGCGACAGCCAACACCTTTTTGGCTAGTTCCTGACCAATGATATACTCGTCGAGTTGGGCTCTTAGATTGTGTGGCTTAGGCACTTGAAGTTCATGAGGTTTCGTCCGGTCTCCTTTCGCCACCTCGCGTTGAATCAGTGAATTGCACAGTTCAACACATTGATCACAAATTTGAACGCCCGGTCCAGCAATGAGCCGCTCCACATCACTCTGGGTTTTCCCGCAGAACGAACACTTAGGCGTTTCAGATTTAGTAACGCTCGCCATCCAAGTTAGTCCGCCTTTTTGTCGTCGGACGAAGACGTTGCGTCCTCTTTGCCTTTGCCGGTAAGGACCTGGTCTACCAAACCATAGGCACAGGCTTCGTCAGCTGTCATGAAATTATCCCGATCCGTATCATTCTCAATATCTTCAATGGATTTGGTCGAATGGCGTGCCAAGATCTCATTCAGACATTCGCGCAGCCGCAAGATCTCCTGTGCTTGAATGCTAATATCGACCGCCTGTCCCTGAGCCCCTCCCCAAGGCTGGTGGATCATAATGCGGGCATTCGGCAAGGCGTAGCGCTTTCCCGCCGTGCCGGCCGCCAACAGCACCGCACCCATACTTGCAGCCTGTCCCACGCAATAGGTTGTCACGTCACATTGTAAATATTGAATCGTGTCATACATCGCCAGACCCGCGGTGACAGACCCGCCTGGGCTGTTGATATATAAACTCACGTCCTTGCTGGAATCCGCGCTCTGCAAAAACAACATCTGCGCGATGACCACGTTGCTCACTTCATCTGTAATTGCCGTACCAATGAAGATAATCCGTTCCTTCAGCAGCCGGGAATAAATATCATAGGTTCGTTCACCGCGGCCGGTCTGCTCGACAACATACGGAACAAGAATTTGGGACATTTCGTTCATCAAGCTTCCTCGTTTTATACAGGGGAGGTCGACTCTTATTCAACAGAGTAGAGTCTGTTGTCGCCCATCCTAGCCTGAAACTTCAATTCTGACGACACAATATTGGTTGGTTTCTGAGAGATTCCTCATGGACGATCAGAGCACGCTCGGAAGCCCAACTAGATGACAACTTACACGGAAATATCGGCGTGTTCCAACAGGAAATCCAAGGTTTTCTCAGTACGCATATCTCTTCGGAGATTTTCTACCAACTTCTGTTCATGCAGGTACTCGAGCAACTGTGTCTGCTCGACCCCCTGCTGCGCTGCCATCTGACCAATCTGTTTTTGAAACTCTTCCGAATCGATCGTAATCTGCTCCTCCTCGGAAATTCGTTCCAGAATATAGCGAATCTTGACTTTGTCGGCTGCCGTCTTGCCGGCAGTCTCAAAAATTTTCTCTTTATTCTCCTTCACATCGACTTCGGTGGCTCCACGATCCGTGATGTCGCGGACCATTTGATAAATCGACGACTGTGTCTCGTCTTTCACGTCGGACTCGGGAACGTCCAAGGATGTTTCGGCCAGTAAAACCTTCACGATTTCTGCCTTCAACCGTCTTTGTTCCGTTTGCGCATAGTGGCGCCCAAGCTCCTGCTCAATCTGATTCCGCAACGATTCTTCCGATTCGACATTCAACGTGGACAGCATGGCGGCATCGAGCTCAGGCAACTCTTTGCATCGTACTTTCAAGACATCGACCTGATAGTCTGCGACAAGACCACGGAGTGGTTCCTGGGCAAAATCTTCGGGAAAACTGACTTGAATGATGACTCGATCGCCGACCTCCTTACCTCGTAGCCCCTCGCCGAATCCCGGCAAAAACGCCTTTTCCTCGACCAACACCCAAAACTCAACAGCCTCACCCAATCCAGTCGCTGTTTTCGTGACCTCATCCAACGCCACACCGCCAACTGTCGCCGTGTAGTTGACTTGAACCAGGTCTTCTTCTTCGATGGGCCGTTCGATATCCGCATAGGTCGCGTGTCTCTCTCTTAGATGATCGATGGCCTCTTCAATAGCTTCCGGCGGCACGACCAGCGGTTGACCCTGGAGCTTCACACTTTTGTAGTCAGGCAGCACAAACTCCGGTGGGATGTCGCACATCACGGAGTAACGAAACGACTGACCATCACGTACATCCACCTCGTCCAGTTCCAACACAGCAACTGGCTGCAAGTTCTCCTGCTTCAACGCGTCTTGATAACCTTGTGGCACCAGGCGATCCCGAACCTCTTTGGCAATCTGTTTCGAGAACTTCGCGCGAACGATTCGCGGTGGGGCCCTGCCTGTTCGAAAGCCTTGAATCTGCACCACCTTCGCGTATTCGCTGACCACGGTCTTGTACGTGCTCGACACGGTATCAGCCGGAAGCTCAATGCTCAGCCTCTTGCGACAAGGGCCAACTTCTTCAACTTCAACTTGCATCAAATAAACATCTCCGATTCAGAATCCCAGGACCGCATTTTTATCGCCGCGTTTCCATCCAGGAACCACCTACCATAGTTGGCTGCCCCCCCCAACGTCAAGGGAGGCTCCCGGTCAATGCCTTCCTAAAAAAACACGACGTCTCGACCGTAGGGGACTCTCAAACCAAATCGGTCCGCTACCCTGTGGATTTCATCCAATACTTCCTGGCGGTCGGTTTCAATATACTGTCCAATCAGATAGTAGATCTTGTGCCAGGCCCATCGCGTTCGAATCCTGTCGCTTCCCTGCGCACCCTTTTCCCATTCCACCGGGAAGACCATGTCTTTTGCTCCAGTCTTGCTTTCCCCCACAATTTGAAAAGCCGATTCGGCAGCTGCCCGCTCAAATCGGCCATACATCACCAACGGCCGGTCCAAATACAAATGAGTTAAGGTGTGTGGATACACCTCAGCCCCTTCCACGCCACTGAAGCGCACGCTTAGATCTCGTAGCACCGGCCGGGCTAATCCGCGTGACAACTCATCAAGCGCTGTCGGAATACGGTTTCGCTTCTCCACAACCTGAGATTCCCCTCGATTTCGGTAACTCAACAAATCCAACAGAAACCGATTCACCCGCTTGCCACCACCGACGGTAAACACAGAAATCTGCCCGCGGTTGCTGCGTGTAAACGCTTCGATAATATCCGAGCTATCTACCATACCCTTCGTCGGTCGACCGTCGGTCACAAGCACCACAAGGATAGGTCGACCCGTCCCTTTCTCCAGTGACGACAACACCTGCAAACAGGCAAATACATCCGTGCCGCCTCGCGCCTCCATTTCTTCAATAAAGAGGTTTGCCTGTGTCTTTGTCGTGGGCGTGGCGGACCGAAAACGACCGAAACAACGATAGGTGCTTTCGCGGAAACCTAGGATATCCAACCGGTCCTGTTCATTCAATTGCCCCACAATCTTGTGCAAGCCGCGTTTGCATGCATCGAGTTTGCGTCGGGTCATGCTTTCCGAACAGTCCTGAACAATCAATATATCCTTCGGCAACACCGGCATCTCAGCCGCAGACTTGCGCTGAATTTCGACCTGAAAATAAATCGTGTTGGGTTCGTCTGGCGGACGATACGTAAGCAGATCCAACGCAAGCAACTGCTCGACGGCTTCAAAAGGTGCTGCTTCCTCCGGATGCAGTCCAAGCCGATCACCTGTACGGCTCATGCCTGGTATGGATTCCTCACCGTGTCCATCCGCAAAAGATACCTTCGGCACCGGGAGCCACTCTTGATTCGAACCGTGCATGGTCAACTCAACTGGCATCCCGATTCCCTTGGCTGGTGTCATAGAATCGAGTTGCAACAACACGTCCGAGTCCTCCAACTTGTCGCGCAGCTCCAACAAAGGCGTGACCGGTCCCGCCATTCGTGGAACGGTATATCGGCGCGGCATCGGGAACTCTTCTCCGGTATGGATCTCGTCCTGTATCTGTAGCCGTTCGAGGCGCGGCTCCCAACGGTCACGCTCTAATTGTCGATCCGGCTCCGCAAGCGCTCCCGCTTCGCCGGCCAACTCCATGGTCTTCAGCGGTTCCGGCTGGACCAGGTGCGGCGTAAAATCATGAAGCGAATCGGCGGTGGAGGAAACGAGATCGACCTGACGAGCCGGATCCCGCGCCTGAAACTTGTCGGGCCGTTCCCACGCATCAGAGGGCGAACGGCGAATCTCCCGTAGTTGAACCGATTGAGTCGGATCAACGACAGCCCATTCGGGCACCTGTCCAACCGGTACATCAGGGAAACGGTCAATCACTGCGTAGTGCAGGCCGCCAGATAGTCCTAGTGCGAGAAATCCGGCAGCCGTCTTTCCCCACGACAGAGGGTCACGCCGATCGGCGAATCCCGTCTGGCCAGCCAACCGTGTCATCTATCCCTGCTGTTGCAAGGTCATTAGGAACTCTGCGTTGGTGTTGGTCTTCTTCAGACGGTTGATCAGTAGTTCCATGGCCTCGACCGCCGGCACGCCGTTCAAAGCCTTGCGCAACGTCCACGTTTTCTCCAACTCGTCCGGATGCAGCAAAAGCTCTTCTTTTCGAGTTCCAGATTTTTCGACATTGATCGCCGGGAACACCCGCTTGTCCACCAAGTGCCGATCCAGCCCGATCTCCATGTTGCCCGTGCCCTTAAACTCTTCGAAGATCACCTCATCCATGCGACTACCGGTATCCACCAAAGCCGTCGCAAGAATAGTCAAGCTACCCCCATGCTCGATATTACGGGCCGCGCCAAAAAACCGCTTTGGTTTGTGTAGTGCGTTTGCATCCACACCACCCGATAGAATTTTTCCGCTATGGGGTTGCAGCGTGTTGTACGCACGTGCCAGTCGCGTGATGCTGTCGAGAAGGATCACCACATCTTCACCACACTCAACACGCCGCTTGGCCATTTCAATGACGATCTCGGCCACTTGAACATGACGTTCAGGCGGCTCATCAAACGTGGAACTCAGAACCTCTGCTTTCGTGTTCCGTTCCATATCCGTCACTTCTTCGGGACGCTCATCGATCAGCAGGATGATCAAGATCACCTCCGGATCGTTTTCGGAAATACTATTTGCGATCTGCTGCATGAGCACCGTCTTACCCGTGCGGGGTGGGGCCACAATCAACCCCCGTTGCCCCTTGCCAATCGGTGTCACCAGGTCCATCACACGCATCGGTATATTTGTCTTGCCCGCCTCCAACACCAATCTTTCGTCGGGGAACAACGGTGTTAAATTTTCGAACGGAACCGTAGCACGCGACGTCTGTGGGTCCGCGTTGTTGACATGGCCAACCTTCAGCAACGCAAAGAATCGTTCTTTCTCTTTCGGAGGCCGAATCTCACCCTCCACCATATTACCTGTCCGTAGCGCAAACCGTCGGATCTGAGACGGCGATACATAGATATCTTCAGGACAAGGCAAATAATTGGAGTGAGGAGATCGAAGGAATCCGAATCCGTCCGGAAGGATTTCGATCACGCCCCGCCCAAACATCGTGCCGCGCTGCCTGGCGTTGGCTTTCAGGATTTCGAAGATCAATTCATGTTTCAGAAGTGCACCCAAGTCTTCGAGAGCAAACTCATCGGCCATTTGTTGCAGGACCGGCACAGACTCCGCCTGCAACTCAAAAAGCTTCAGCGTGCGGCCCTCGATCCCTTCGATCGGCTCCAGCAACTCATAGGGTTCTGCATTCCCTTCGTTGCCACGATTGGGGTTTTTGTTACGATTACGCCTGTTGTGTTTGTGGTTTCGACGCTTCTGTTTAGGTGGTGATCCGGTTTCAGTCATGGGTTTGCTCCTTCTGCGTGATTGCACGCCAAATTTCTAAAACGTTGTTTCTCAAATCTTCCAGGCTGCCGTTGTTCTCAAGGATCCCATCAGAAAGGTTCCGTTTTTTCTGTTGCGACATCTGAGAATCCATCCTGGCTTGCGCCTGTTCACAACTCAATCCGCGACCCGCGAGCCTCCGAAGAACAACATCTTCATCCGCGTCGACACAGAGAACAAAATCCCAACCCGTCTCCATATCTGCTTCGAACAGCAACGGCACGGCCACAACCGCATGCGAACCAATAGCGCTCTTCTGCTTTAACCATGCATAGACTTTTTCTTTGACGTAAGGGTGAACGATCTGGTTCAAGCGGATTCGGTGGTGTGTATTGTTGAAGACAAGTTCGCCGAGTCGATGCCGATCAAGCGTCCCATCTTCCAATAGGACATCTTCGCCAAACTCCCTCACAATCGCAACATACGAAGGATGGCCTTGGCGCAGACATTGATGGGCAATCGAGTCCGTATCTAACACCTCAACCCCTTCTTTACGCAAGATTTCTTCCACGGTACTTTTTCCGACTGCGATGCCACCGGTAAGGGCAATCCGCAAGGGCCGCGTCTTTCCGATCCTGACATCGATGGAGGCCTCACGGGGCTTCATACGAGAATCCTTGTTCGCGCAGGGAATAAACATGGTTCAATATCTTCAACGCTTTCTCATTCCGCGGGTGAAGAGCCAAAGCTTCTTCCGCTTCGCGCTCCGCTTCCAAGAGGTCACCCCGCTGAAGGGCACGTTCCGCCGTCACACTCTTAACAGCGGACTCCGCTTCATCCGCAAATGTTCTCATCTTAAACACCCGGTACTTTCTGTTCTCCCAAACCAATCGAAAATGGGTCAGCGAACCAGGCGCTTGTTCAAACCGTTTAGCCGGTACCGAATCCGGCGGATCAAGTGCGTCGACAAAATACCGCATCTGATAGATGGTCGGCACGCTCTTGGCAAATTCGCCAAGCCCGTGTACGTAGTAACCGGCTCCCTGCTCATCCGCCCAATCCCTGAATGTTTGTTCTGTACCCGTAAATAACAGTTCTGCAAATCGACGAAATCGAAGTCGAATTTCCTCCGTCTCAAACTTCGGATGCAATAAAACGGGACAACCCGCATATGTCAACAGCGATGCACTTACGCCAAAATTCGCCAATACCGGCTCCGGCGACACATGTTCGGCCATCCACCGTTCCAATTCAGACAACTCAGAATAGTACAACGCACCTGTCCGGCCCCATCGTTCCGGCTCCCCTATAACCTGCCCTGCCTCCATGGCCAATCCGAGACCCAGCCCGGCAATCAGCGACCACCGTTTCCAGCCTGAATTCTTGACAGCTATCGCCATCCCTACGCCTATGAGTGCCGAAGCAAATAACGCACAAAAGACCTGCATGCGTACAAAAAAAACAAAAACTACAAATGAGATTCCGGTAAAGCCAACGAGCTGAAAAATGCTGGGATCCGATCGAAATCGAGAATCGAGTGTGGCAAGAACTCCTGCGACGATACTTAAGACCAGCATGGCCGGAAATCGTTCAAATGTCAAAACCAAATTTGCAGAATGAAGGGCTGGAACCCACATCATACTCGCGTCAAATCCCAAAGCAGTTGGGTCCACCGGCTTTTGATTCAAGAATCGGATCTTGGCTAAGAGAAGATCCGAGAAATGGCCATACGAAGACGTATAGTCACGCCAAAACCAAACCGCTACAGATGCCAAGAGCAGGGGCAAGGCAAGCCGCCTCCACCCCCATCGATTTGGCAACCACCAGGCTCCCACAATGCCACCGGCGATCCACACAACGGGTGACGTTACAAACCCGTGCGACCGGAGATAAGGATTCCACAATCCCGCCACCACCAATGCCATCACACAGAATCCCCACCACCAGCACCGTTGTTCCGAGTCGTCAAAGTGCCCACGAATCGTCCACACAAGCCCTGATAGAACCCACAAATAAACGTAATATTGTATGAGGTCCCAAGAACAAAGACTGAGAGCAAGAAACACCGCCGAACCTGTTGCGGCAACAATCCACTTCCACCGCACCTGTTGCGAGGCCGCCAACCCACCTAACGCGAGGTGCCCCAACAAGAGAGGAAGAGCCACATTCTCGCGGGACAATTCGAGACCCGTCGACCGCAATATGCTGGAGATGGAACAGGCATAGAACAGCCCACCGCAAAGACCCGCCAACCAGGAATCCAGCCACCAGCGTAGCCAGAGTACCATGAGGGGTATCCCCAAGCAGAAAACACTCACTTCCAGCCAACGAACACGCTCCGAGAGAGGCATGGATTTCGGAAACCAACCAGCCAACCATGCATAGACATACTCCGAACCCACCGTATAGATATGACGTGGATTGACCGGATGTGGATATTCCAATTGATCATCGATTTCGGGCAGACGTCCCGTCTCGACGATCTGCGCAATGCGTCGAAAGTGGAGTGCACTCTCTAACGTGAAAGGCAAGACCCTTCCATGCTTTTGGACCTGTGCCTCAAGGACGACACGCCGAAATCCGAGGCCCGCGAGGTACACAGAGCTCAACAGGAATAAAGCGAGTAAGAATCGATTGTATTGCGTTAGAAGCATCTCATTCCAAAGCTATCCGATCGATTCCTGTCCGACACAGCATGCATTCATCGTCTTGCCCAACCGTGATGAGAATGGACCGGCAATTTCTTCCGCTCCGAGGTCTGTCGGCACGACAAACACCCATTCACTTTGAAGATGTGTGGATGCCGACAGACGGGAAACAACGAAACCCTAGCCCTACGAATTCTACCGATTCGCCGGAATGAGTTGCAAAGCAACTATCGCGAATTGGCATCCGGAGCTACGCTTCCGGACGAGATCGTGGCACCGGGCAAATAGCTATCCCCGGTGCGCACGGGACGACCCGCCGGGTCGACAACACGAGCCGTGACAAAAATCAACAAGTTCCTCTTTACGCTTCGCTCACCTTCAGTACG
Organism: Phascolosoma agassizii; assembly: GCA_035593235.1. NCBI lineage: Eukaryota > Metazoa > Annelida > Sipuncula > Phascolosomatiformes > Phascolosomatidae > Phascolosoma > Phascolosoma agassizii. The sequence goes on from JAVJHY011701247.1 coordinate 25,309, forward strand.
GAACAACCTTCCAATGAGAGGCAAGTCACCCAGAACTGGGATCCGATCATCAATGGTTTCCACTTCTTCGCGAATGAGACCACCCAACACAACCGTCTGCCCATCCCAGACAACAATACTCGTCGTGATATTTCGGCTAGCAAAGACCGGTTGCGGAATGTTGAACCTCGGTAGGTCCGGATTCTCGGGAGACGCTGTTCCGTACTGGAGCCAGCCAACCAACTCGGCCACTTCCGGCGCCATGGTCAGGTCAATTGTAAAACCGTCGGCCCCAACTGTCGGTGTCACGTTGAGAATGACGCCAACTTCACGTGTTTCAAATGTCTCCGGGAAAATCTCAATTTGATTAATGGTAATGTCGCCACCGCCGCCACCAACAGCGAGATCACCTGTCGTACTCGACTCTGCGGTAAACTCCGTTGGATAGATGATTTCTGTGACCACTTCAATCGATGCACTTACACCACTACGCGTCGTCACACGGGGCGCAGACAACAGATCTGACGATCCCTTTTGCTGCAATGCATGCAGCACCAAATTGAGTTCCGGATTGGTAAGTACACTGGAGAAGCTAGCCACATCACCGATAAATCCTGCCGTTCCGTCAGCCCCTCGGTTCCCCGGCTGGGCACCCAATTGACTGTCTTCGAAGAAGCGAAGCCCACTCGTAAATCCACCAGGATTCGCATCCACTTGCAACCGCTCTTGGGCACCAGCGGGTGCCCCGTTCTTACGTACTGCAAACTCGTAGTTGTCGGTCAGAATCCACTCAAGACCGAGCTCCTCCAGGTCGGTTTGCTCCACCTCTACGAATCTAGCTTCGATTTCTACTTGAGGTGGTGGGCGGTTGATATTGGGCAGCAATCTTTCCAGCACTTCCAGGTTTTCTACTGTGTTGCGGACAATGAGCTGACTACTCGCAGAATTGTAGGAAATCGACGATCCGGTGGGAAACGGAATGCCTAGTTCCTCAAAGTACGCCTTTACATCCCCCCGCTTTAGCGAGGTACTGCCTCCGATTTCCACGAATTCGTCGCGGGATTCATCCGAGTCAGCATTATCACGCTCAACAATCACTTCGATCATGGACGGCTGAACTGCATAGATCCGTGTTTCCAACGGTTGGTCAATGCTTCGTTTCGGCAAAATAAAGACCGCACGCTTGTCGATACGAAACTTCAGATCTGCAACCTCTGTAATGATCTGTAATGCATCCAACAACGAGACCCGCCTAAGATTCACATTGATTTTTGGAATGGCGATGTCGCCACCTCCAATGTCTTGTCCTGCAAAATCTCCACTTTCGTTCCGACCCTGATCGTCGCCACCGCCGAACGCATCATCAAAATCCCCATTAAAATCATCGCCGAACGGGTCATCTCCAAACTCAAGCGCAACAGGACCCGGAACAACATTTTCTCCCCTGGAGGCGTCCAGTTTCAAAACGATGTTGATCCCTTCACCTAACGGATCGGACTTCACACTCTCTTGCCGCAAGCGGTTAATCACATCGATGACGTTCGCATTTCTGAACTCGAGGGACGGGATAATAATCTCCTGCATCTTCTTCTCGATATCGTCACCAGGTTGGAGTGACGGCCCCTGGCTGTCGACTGGAACCGGTACGTCAACGTCCTTCTTGATCGGCGGATTCCAACGCTTCCGGACTTCATTCATCATGTCGGCAACGGACTTGTCCCGCTCCAGCGTCGTGATTTTGTAGCGCCGCTCGGCTAATTTCTTTAGAAATTTTAGTGCATCCGTATTGTATGGGTCCAACAACCGAACCTGGTCAAACCGCTGTTCTGCAAGATCGTACTTACCGACAGAGAAGAACTCCCGGCCCTCCAAAAGTAGATCTCGAATCTGCGCTTTTTCCGCTGCTATTTCTGGTTGTTTGGACGCATCGAAGCGCGTCGGACGAGTCTTGGCCTTGCTAATTTTCTGTTGAAGACGCAAGGCCGAACGATGGTTTGGAGTTCTCCTCAAGGCTTCGATCACCAATTCCTCCGCAGCCACTTGATCACCGCGAGAAAACTGTTCACGAGCCAGTGTGTGCTTGGCTTCAGAAATACCCCAATTGGCACGTTTGATGACTTCCTCATTGCCAGGTCGAACCACGAGCAATCGGAGAGCTCGTTCGAATCTCTCAACAGCTGACTCATAGTCTTTGTCTGCCAGAGCAATGATTCCTTCGTCCACGAAACGCGTTCCCTTGATTTCGTTAGCTCTCCGTCGGATAATTTCTTCTGTGCTAACTTCCTGCGCCAATTTAGCAGAGCCCTCTGGTTCCGGTTCAGACCCGCTCGCACGATCGTAGGCACTAGTCGCAACGGCTGACGGTTCTCCAGTCGACAGCACCATCGAAGGATCGTCGAGCTGTTCTGTCACCTTCTCAACAATGGCAGGTTCGATGTCCTCCCCTGCTGCCTTCTCGTCCATTTCTGGAGTTGGTTCAAGAAGGGCATCAAAATCTGTAAACCGATGATCTTCTGACTCTATTTCGTCCCGGACCTCGGTTGATTCTCCTCCGACATCATCCTCTTCGTCACCTGCCAGCAGGTCATCCAGATCGATCTCACCATCCGTGGCACCCATTGCATCATCGTCGCTCACCTCACGTACTGTGCCCAGATCCACATCGTCCTCCGGTTCCTCCGCCAGAAGTTCTTCCATACTGACTTCGCGCGGTTCCACGGCCGATTCTATGATCTCGCCCACCGCATTGGAAGTGACCTCTGGCTCCTCATCCGAATCACTGAGCAGATCATCCAGCTCGATATCGTCTACATCACCCAACAGATCTTCATCCAGATCCATTTCAACGGCTTCTTCCGGTTCCTCTTCCGTATCGTGCAGGACCTCGTCTAAGTCACCCAACAGATCTTCATCCAGATCCATTTCAACGGCTTCTTCCGGTTCCTCTTCCGTATCGTGTAGGACCTCGTCTAAGTCACCCAACAGATCTTCATCCAGATCCATTTCAACCGATTCTTCTGGACCATCTACCGCATCGTCCAGAATCTCATCCAGATCTCCCAACAGGTCTTCATCCAGATCCATTTCAACCGATTCTTCTGGACCATCTACCGCATCGTCCAGAATCTCATCCAGATCTCCCAGCAGGTCCTCATCCAGATCCATTTCAACGGATTCTTCTGCGCCATCTACCGTATCGTCCAGAACCTCATTCAGATCACCCAACAGGTCTTCATCCAGATCCATTTCAATGGCTTTTTCCAGTTCATCCGGAATGACTAATGTATCTTGGACCCCATTCATGGCCGCCGTCGTTCCAAGATCCTTCGTAGCTTCCACAGCCTCCTCCGCAGCATCGTTGAAATGGGGCGCCAACTCTCCCACTGAATGGACGTCCATGCCCAGCTCGTCGAGGTCTTCTTCGACGTCGCCTACCAAGTCCGCCGTTTCATTTTCCGCGTCTATGAGAGGATCCGAAAGGTCATCGAGGTATGGTTCTACTTCGGACTCATTCCCAGGTGTTGAAGGATCTGCTACAAGGTCAGACAATAGGCCATCTAGCTCATCATCCAACTCGTTCGTATCTGTCGGAGCCATATCAACAACATCAGTATTGTCTCCAAGCAAATCTTCCAGGCCCAGGGTGTCCATCCCATTCGAATAGATGCTGTCTGCTGGTTCGTTGGCATTTTCACCGTTCCCACCATACTCTCCCAACAATTTGTCCAAGTCAGCATTCTCTTCATTGGACGTCTTACTGTCGTCACTTTGGAGAGCGTCCTCGGCGATATTGTCTAACAGATCCTCCAGGTCCCAATCGTCCTGAGCGGGCGAGGCTAGCGTCCCTAACCATCCGGCCATGACAAATAACAATAAAGCTCGTGCGAAACTCATGCAGCTGAGCCCTCCATAGTTAGGCATAGGTTCTGACCCCGAAACTAGTCATGTTGCAGTATACAATCCACGCATAGACGACGGATCTTCCAATTTTCACGGCGCAATATGCTCCTAGTCGACGCGGTCTTTGCTCTCCACGTTCCGATCGACCTGCCGACGCTTCAACTCCCCAATTTCATCTCGGGTAATCCGGCGAACGGTAATTTTCTCCTCGGAAATAGTGTCCAGAATTATTACTTCAGAAGGTTTTATGTCAAATACAATATAGCTGTTCTCAAGGATTTGGAAGCGGAACCCTGTACTCACTGGTATCTGGCGCATCTCCTGCATGTACAAAAGGAGTGCATTCCAAGTCTTATCGATCGTAAATTGGCCCTTCACAAGGGCAATCTGATCCTTGCCCTTCCGCAACGTCAGGGTGGGACCAGCTGCTGCATTTGGATCATAGGACTCAATGAGATATCCCTCGACCTCCTCGTTGAGAGCCTTGAAGTAAGTGCGACCAATGGTTCGCACATTGATTCCAAAGTCACGCCGTCCTTCCTCCAGCTCAGATACTGACTCAAAGATCATTCGGAACGGTGTTGCTTTGGCTTTGACAAGACGCAACAGGTGGTGAGGTGCTGGATAGCTACTCCGATCTTTCAAATCTGTGCCGGCCTCGAGCTCCATGATATTGTCAAAACCATCTCCGTCCCAATCCGCTCTTGCGTCAGCAGGATCGTTCGGATCCAGGCCAAGATCGATCTCTCGTTGATTCGTCAAGCCATCTCCATCGTCATCCTGGACTCGACCAATGTCCGGTGGCGGTTGGATATATTCGCAAAAAGGGCAGGCATCTGAGTGATACGAGATCGGTTTGAGGCAACTTGGGTTGACACAGGTAACCCGTTCCTCGCTACCCAGCAGCCGCATGTCAGAAGGCTCGGCCTGATAGGGTTCCATCTTCTTCGCTAACAACGTTTCCTGTTCGGAGAAGTCCAACGGTGTAACCCGTGCCGCTTCACCAGATTTCTCTCCAGAAATTTCCTTGTCGAGGTCTCTCACCTGGTCCTTCACTTGACATAGCAGAAATACCACGGAGCCAAGCAACACCAACAGCGCCACACTCAAAAGAAGTTGATCATAGCGACGACTCAACCATGTTTTGATGTCTGGACCACCCATCCCTTACCTTCGCCCTCCTGCCTTGACTTCCTTAACCTCAACACGATCCACATGTTCCTGATCTCGCTGAAATTGGAGCACATCCACAATCAATGTAACAGCTATTGGGTCCCGTCCAACCACCAAGCGCTCTTCATGTGACGTCATCTCTTGGAGTGTAATCTTCGACTCACCAGATGGATCGGCCTCCTCCTCTTCAGACTTCGGCTTTGCTGAAAAAACAGCCTGTTCCAACTCAGTCGCCGAAAGGCTCGCCATGTGGACGGACTTGACGATTGTGAACATGTCTGTCTTCGCAAACTGGTTGAGCAAGCACCATAACGCATCGGGTTTGGCTTCAAAGGAGAGAACCACCTTCTCTACGTCAAGAAGAGATTCTTTCGCCGCATCAGCCGGCTGAGCAACCGTCTGGTTGACAGGAAGTTTGGGCTTTGCTCGACGACGCCTTCCGCGCCTCGGCACACGTTCAACCGGTTCCTCAACCTTCTTCACTTCGAACGATTGCCTCTCTACAGACAAGAGTTCTTCGATGTGGCATTCGAACAGGACGGCGCAAACCTTCTCAACGACCTGCAGTTGAATGGTGAGCCGTTCCAGATGCTCTCGTTTCGGAATGGCACCCACATATTCGTCGAATCCATAGACCGAATTTTCGCTTACCCGAACCGTACGGTCCCGTGCCAATCGGTTAAGGCGAGTGAACGCTGCTTCCAACGGAAACTGCGCCGGCTCCACATCCAAAGGCTTTATTTGACCCTCGTGCAGATTCTCAAGCAACGACTTACGAAACGCCTCGACCTTCTTCAGGTTCTCTTCCAAGACTTGTACGTTTTCCTCTGATGGGTAAGGATCGTAAGAGCGCAATCTCTGTAACGTTGTCTCCGCATCCAGCAACGCTTGTTTTTGAACCTTGAACCCACCTCGTTTCTGAATCAGAAAGAACAGACAGACTGATGCGGTAACGACCAGAACAGATGTCCATATGAGTAAGAATCTGTGACGTTTTAGGTCCATGACCCGCTAGATCGGATCCTCCAAAACAAGGTGCATAGTAAAAGTGCGTAGCATATCATCTGCGGCAGGCGGGGGCGTGCTGCCAATTTCCGTTTCAACCGAAAACAAGGGGCTCGCACGCAGCTCGTCTCGAAAACGCAATACCGGAGCTTGTGAAGTCACCGTATCACGCCAACCCACTCCAGCAATCGTGATACCCTGCACATAGGGTAGCGTCCCGTCTTGTATACGACTTTCGCCCGACTCTGATGTTACTCTTGTTTCTCCCCCCTCTTCGACCCTCACAGGTTCGTCCGGCTGAATCGAGGTCAACCACATGCCATCCGGCACGGTCGCACGCATCTCATCCAACACCCTTAACCACTGTGTTCTCTTTGGCTCCAATTCAACCAATCGACGCGCATCCACCTGCGCCTGATCCAATCTAGATTGAAGGTCCTTCAGCTTCCCCTTCGTCCTCTTCAAAATTGTGACATGTTCATTCACTTTTTCGAGTTTCTCGCCAACAAGGTGCTCCATTTTATAGAAGTAGCTACACCACACCACCAAGGCGAGTATGCCAGCCAATCCTGCCACCACGAAATTGGGGCGGCGCTCGCACGCTGCCTTCTGCTCCTTGATCGAATCAGGCATGAGATTGATTTCAATGGGGCAAGTTAAGGTGTATCGCAAAGCAAGGCCCACGACCTGACCCAATTGGTGCAGGTTGCGGGTGACGTCCTCGGTATCGACAGAGGGATGAATGGGCACGTTCTCGAAAGGACGAAAGGTTTCGACATGCAAGTTCAGTTTGTCGCGGAAAAACCGGTCTGTATTTGGCAACCTACTGGTGCCACCAGCCAGCAACAAGCGCTTGGGCTCCGATCCATGTTGCTGGCCTCGATAGAAACTAACGGAGCGATTGATCTCCGCATGGATACGGGTCATCACCGAGCGGCACACCTTGGACACTTGTTCGGCTCGCTGATCGGATGCATGCCGATGCACACCACCTAGCCCCACGGATCCGACTTGCTCCTTGAAGGCATCCGCTTCTTCAAACGACAGGTCAAACTCACGCATGATTTGTTGCGTAATCGCATTCCCGGCCACCGGTATGCTCCGGATAAAAACTTGTTCGTTCTCGAAGAAAACCAGATCCGTGGAGCGACCACCCATGTCCACCAACAACGTACAGCCATCCAGATTAGGGTAATTGAACCTGGCAGCATTGTAGAAAGCCATCGGTGCCACATCCACGATATCCGGCGTGAGTCCCGCCTCCGTCACCGCGTCCGTCAGCTCCTGCACAATGTCCACCTTAATGGCGGCCAACATCACATCCAGCTGATCTTTCGTCGATCCAATGAGCTGGTAGTCCCACACCACTTCATCGATCGGAAAGGGGACGTTCTGTAAAGCTTCATACCCAACGATCTGGGCGACCTTCTCCTTGTCGACTGGTGGCAGTTTCACGAACCTGGAAAACACATGTTTTCCGGACACACACAGGATGGCCGGGCCAGGTTTGATCCCCTTTTCTCGCATCATTTCCTGCAAGGTGGCTGTCACTCTAGAAACACGAAGAAGCTCTTCGCCTGGCGCCAGGTCGAGCGACTCGACAGAGAATGTCGAGAGTTCGACAAGGCCATCCTTGCCCGGCACAAAAACCGCCAACTTGACAGCGTTTGTGCCGATATCAACCGCTAGGATGCGATCTTTGGAGAACATAGCCGATCGAGGTGAGGTACGATGGACTGCTAGGGACTTTTTCCCTGGGCACCAGTTTTGATGGCCTCATAGCGATCATAGACCAACACAGCGTAAGGAGATTCCAATCGATTAAGTAGCAAACCCTCCATAGGCGTTACCTCTTCCCACCAACGGCTCTTCTTCTTCCCTTTGGGAAGGGACTCTACTGCCTCTGTCGCTCCTTCGTGCGTGGCCACCACCGCAACACGATTAATGTCACCGTAACGTGCAAGCGTGTTCGGATGCAAATACATCACACTCCAATGGGTGCCATCCTTTGGAATATTCACATTTGTCACGTCACCCTTCAGCAACGTGTACGCCGCTCGTGGATTCTCTGGTGTGGCCTTCCTTTTTTTGTTCTTCAGCAAAACATAGTAGGTAAAGGTGAGTTCATCGAGCCAGTCTGGGTCCGTGGCATACTCGACCTCAATCTGCTTCCACTCCTTAACCTCCGACTTGAAGTTCGGCTTCACCTCATAGATGGGTGTGCGAATGTCATTCACCTCAATTCCGCGGATAATAAGCACTTTCCGCTTCTTCTGCCCCGCCACATCCGTGGCGGTGAAGAAGTTCACCAACAGAAAAGCAGCGGCAAGTGCCGAGGCGATCGTCCTGTATCGAGTTCTCATAGCCTAAACCTCCTCCTGAACATGCGCATCGCAAGCGGGTTCCTATGGATAGTCCTGATCACTGCGCAGACTAGAGGTGCCTCGAATCTGCGTCAAACCATATCAACAGGCGGAAGAACTTGGCCACAAAGCCGCCATAAAAGATATAGCAAGGTGTAGAGTTTTCTCTTTCGTTTTCGTCCAAAGAAAGCTCGCGACTGCATTCTATGACTTGACAACGCTCTACTAAGTGTCTCTCTGGAATTCAGATCTCTATGGAAATAGTGGCGACAAAAACGCCGATGGAAGAATACAGCTATTCACCCACGAGCCCGAAATAGACCACCTCCGGAGGATATCCAACTCCTGGACCTGTGCGGAACGGGTCCCGCCAAACCACGGCAATCGCCTTTTGACGGGCTAACACTTCGTCCAGATCAATCTCATTGTCTTTGTTTCTGTCCGTCACTGACTCCGCTTGTAGGAAGATCGTGAATAACTGCTGCCTCGTGCTCAGCAAATCCAATGAGTTTCGAACGATGCTTTCACGTTCCATTTCGCTCAATGGCAAATCTGTCGTATCTAATGCAGCCTGCTTAACAAGCTCATTCTCTAAAGTCTTGAACTCCGCATCGCCCAAGTTTCCAAACACGGCGCTCAAATTGGTGACACCTGTACCTGACCCAATGACGTCGGTTTGGTTCGTCAAAATCGATGCCAACGTCGATGATGCATCCAAATCGATCACTAGTCCCTCAAAACGTTGAATACCAGGAGCCGTTTCAACCCCACTGTTGAGGAAGACTGAACCCAATACCTCTTCTTGCTGTGTATTGATGTTCACCAAACCTCGCTGATTCGTTATTGTTGATGTGGTGAAATAGTCCATGATTGGAAATTCGAGGACCCGGTCGCCGTACAAGGGAATCGTCTGCCAAGGCTTGGTACCATAGAGTAGAAAACCGAGTTCGCCAACATTGAGCAGCGGCCGGTTGGCGACATACATATCCGTGATCCCATCATTACCCGCGTCCGCAAACTTGGCGGCGTTCGTTGAGTTTACCGCTCCGAAAGTATGTGGGTCCGAGCCTGGGACTGTGACCCAGTGCATATCCCAATCCCAGTTGATCCTGGGGTCGTTACATTCCTTTCCATGAGCCTCTTGATGTACGCCTGGCGCCAGGTCCGTCACATAGCTATCTCCCCACTTCTCAGTGAAGACCAGTTCATCGACACTATCGCCATCCTTGTTAACTACTTTAAGGGTATGCGTTACGCTATCCGGAAAAATCGGCTTCTCCGTTCCAGGCAAGACCAGTGTGCCTATGGCCTGAAAGTGCTTTGGAGTCCGAAATCGGTTCACTGCTTCGTCATTCCAGGGCCCACTCTCTGACTCCGTCAAAGGGGGTGCCGCAATGGTTGGTTGCAACACGGGTACAGGGCCTCCACCTGCCGAAACAAAGCTCACTTCGTATTCTAGCTCATAGTCCGCCTTATTTGTGTAACCAACGAACGGATACCAAAGCTCAACGCCCACATCGAGGGTGCTGATGTACTCGGTCTCGGTCTCGTCCGCATTCGGCTTGACCTCAACCGTATTGGTTATGGCGATCTCATTGAGCATTGGAATCGCCTCCGTACAAAAGGATCGTAAGGCGAACGTCCCGATCCCACGGTTCGCAGGAATATCATCCGGATCCACATAATCCAACAAATTAGCAAACGTCATGTTCCTGTCTTCCTCAGTCAAGGCAATCTCTTTCCCAACTTTCCCGATATCGGTAATCGCCTGCATGAACCCATTGGACGCCGTCAGAGCAGCGACATCCCCTCCAATATACCATTCTGTTTCTGGCATATGTGTGGCCCGATCAAATCGCCCGGTTGGAAAGCGGGAATAGGTGGAAAAACTGTCGGGAAAACTGTCGGGAAGGTTCTTGAGCATTGGATTCAACGGGGCGATAGGACTAGTGCCAAGTTCATTGAACTCATCCAACGTCTCGAAATGGTGATAGTAATTAAAGAAGTTTGTAATGTTTTCACTAGCATCGACCTTGGTCAAATCGATTTCCGTCAGCAAACCTTCGGACAACTGAATTTCCTCCGGGGACTTACCTGTCGCACGTGAAACATTACTGGTTCCAACCACATTAATATCGAGCAAGCCTCCACCGTCGACAGCAACATAACTGATCCGACCAATAATCGTGTCTCCGTCTGGATCAAGAATGGATTGAGCCTCGCTGGCATCTTTTTCTACCACCGCATCCCTTATAGCATCCCATTCTGAAGCACTTCCCGGGAAAAAACCCCGCTGGAGGTTCGATTGATCCAACAGGTTGGTCATAGCATCACTAAACGGATCGCTAGATTCACGCTGCGAGTAGATGGCATTGGTGTGTGGATAAAAACGACCCTTCATTTCTTCATCCAGATCGTTCAATGCTCGGGCTAGACCGGTGTGCAGAAACTCGCGTGCCTGCACAATATTTGCATAGTTTCGAGAAGCCGCGCGCTCAGTCCGCATCAACGTCGTAAAAGCCACAGATAGAAAAAGCAAGATCGACAGAAAAGCAAGGACCAGGACAAGAGCAATTCCTTGCCGACTTCGTATGTTTTGCGATTTGCTTGTCGAACGTCGACTTAACTTCATGGCAACTCCCCTATTGGAATCGAGGATAAATTCTCTTGTACATGATATTAGAATTGCGATCCAACAACTCTTCAATCTTGGTATCACTCACACCGGCTTTTCCTCGCATTGCATCCACTCGCTTCATCACTTCGGGCGATGTCACCTGAAGGTAAATATCGATATAGGGTGACAACTTGTGCTTATCATACGGATACCTGATTTGAGCGTCATCGTGTGAGTCAAATGTTCCCGATTTCAACAGATCACCAGGATACTCCTTAATCGGGTCCTTCCCGAAATTGCCCGGATCGCCACTATACAGATAGACATCAAACCGAACGACGTCTTCGATCACCGCCTCGCTTTGAAAACCCATAGTGGTGGACGCATTGCTGATGTCTGGGTCACTCGATTTTTCCTTCCACCATTGTCCTGAGAATGTCCGCCCAAGAAAGAAGTCAGAGGCGGTTGGATCCCTTGTCGGATCCTCAGTAAAATCTCGCTCAAATCGGGACAAACGTGTTGTGTAGTATTGTCCACCTCCCTTTCCGTCAGTATCACGGGAATACTTATCTCGAACCACTTTGTAATACACTTGTTGATAGACACGTCCATCCGTCGGAGTGCCCGCCTCGGTCACGAAGTAGAGTGAGTCGTAGTTAATTGGCCACCCGGATACGTCGTAGCGTTTTTTAAGAAATCCAAAATCTTCGTTCACAACAGCATGCTCAAGTTCCCGTGCCAACAACTCCATCGCCGCACGTGCGCCAGAGTTCCTCGTTGCCCGCGTTACTCCACCTTCCCACGCATCTACCGTTTGAGCAAAGATCTGGGCAAGCAAGATCAGAAGCAGTGCCAATACGCTCATTGCCGCCAATAGTTCGATTAGCGTGAACCCTGCTCTGGGACTCCTACTCATGTAGGACTCTCCTTAGTTTGGATGATAGAACTCACGATAATAGACGAGACGGTCTGGAACCTTTTTCTTATCCACTGCATCTTTGACAGCAGCCTGTCTCTGACCTGGCCACACTTCAAGAAATGCGTACTTTAGATTTGCGGCAACGTTTCCAACGTCCAGTCGATATGTGAACCGAGAAGCCACGTGAGATCTTACGATTCCGGTCAATTCCGTGTTGTCCGGCTGCCATTCAAACAAATGCGGAGGATTGGGACCAATCTTCGTAACGCTCCAAAGCCTTTGGGTATCGGAGGGTTCGTCCTTAGGCCCTACTGGGTTGATACGAGTTCCGGCCAACAAGCCCGACATTCCGTTCACTCCGTCGTTGGACAAATCGCTCCACTGTCGATTCGCAACAGTGTTCAGCGTCGAGAAAACGAATGCCGCAAATTCTGCTGCCTCTGTCTCCTGTACTGCCCTACGTCCAGATTCCAAACCCACAGGCAAGAGAGAGAAGACACCAACAATCCCTACTACCGCGACAAGCAAACCGAGAGCAACCTCAGCCAATGTAAACCCTGCCTGGCCAAGTCCTGTATCTCGGGCCCTCACTATAGCTTCACCTGCAATAGCCCTGTTCTTGGGTGCAACGTAACCATCGCCGACTTCTCCGGCTCAACATATTCTATCCCCTCTCCAGCATCAAATCCCGGGGACATGAAAAGCTTGATCTTTCCAACAAAACCCCACTGTGTACCATCCCAGATTCGACACCGTCCAGCTGGTGTAAACTGCACCATCGGCAGTGTTTCTTCTCCATCGTCGGAACCGGGATATGGAGCGCCCAGACCTGTTGCATCTACGTCCATCACATCTCGCTCAGTTGCGGACACCCCCCACCCCCCACCCTTCACATCGTCTTCCTCACAAAAATAAGTGCCTATGTGTAAGGTCTTCCAAAGCGTCACATAGTTTGTGGGTGCGGACTGATGTCCCTCCATGACAGCATACGCACGATATGGATGGCCCGGCTCAACTCCGCTAAAATCGTCGACAAACACCATGTATGTATAGGTGTTGTGCAACACCGCGTGTTGCCTTGCAGATCTCATGGTAGCGGCGACATCGGCAATCTCGGTCTTGACCCCCTTTTCCCCACCTATTAGTTTGAATGCTGGCGCAGCAATACTAATCATTGCACCCATCACGAACAGCACGGTCAACAATTCGACTAACGTGAAACCACTGTGAGGGTTTACACTATTTCCACGAATATAATTCACGTTTATCCTTGTCACCCTGTGGGTTGCCCAAAGACCAGACCGCCACGCCAACGTTCGTAACCGACGGACTGACCTTCGACGTGTCCAAAACCGTGTCGAAATTCGCGTCAAACGCAATGCCATAGGGTTGCCCCCACGGATCCACGTAGGCACCATTATCATCGATCGACTCCTCGCGAGCAGTAATAAAGCCTATGCCACGTGGATTCTCAGAGATTCCTGATTCCAACGCCCGAAGTATACGTATAATGGGACTCTGCGTGACGCTGGCATCATACTGGATATCAGGACCCCCATTTTGGCTTCCGATCGGGTAGATACCATACTCTGCATAATACGACTTACACGCAGTCACAATGCTCTGCATCTGTGTCTGGGCCCGAGTCCTGTCCATTTTGTCAAATACAGAACCCAACACAGGCAACAGGATTCCCGCCAAGATCGCAATGATTGCAATGACCACAAGCAATTCGATGAGGGTAAAGCCGGATCGCTGCAGCGTGTCTTCTTTCATGATGAGCTCACCTTAAAACTAGACTGTTGGTTTCGGATATTTCGATCCTCTTCCGCCCTGGCTTAGATGGATCGATCAACTGTCTTGCTCA
>JAVJHY011702336.1:0-42050 GCA_035593235.1 Phascolosoma agassizii
TCAATAGTTTTTTTCAAATCTTCATCGGCGCGCCGTCCGGTGGTGGTTGGTTGCAGGGCTCCAGCTAATAGTCCACGAGCAACGGGGCTCCATGGAATGAGCCCTATGCCATAGGCTTCACAAGCGGGAATGACTTCCAGCTCGATCATGCGGTCATTGAGATTATAGAGACTTTGCTCAGACACCAACCCCAGGAAATGGCGTTGCTTGGCCATTTCTTGGGCTTGGGCCAAATGCCATCCAGCAAAATTGCTGCTGCCCACATAGAGGACTTTGCCTTCCCGGTGGAGCTGTTCCATGGCTTGCCAAATTTCTTCCCAGGGAGTATTTCTGTCCACATGGTGCATTTGATACAGATCAATGTACTCGGTTTGTAATCGGCGGAGACTATCTTCGCAGGCACGTTTGATATGTAATGCGGAGAGACGGGATTGATTGGGCCATTCTCCCATGCGGCCAAATACTTTGGTGGCCAGCACGACTTTTTCTCGGCGGCCTCCTCCTTGAGTAAACCACTTTCCCAGAATTTGCTCGGTGATGCCTTTCCCCAATTCCCAGCCATAGACATCGGCCGTATCGAAAAAGTTGATACCCAGTTCCAAAGCCTGATCCATGATGGCAAAACTTTCAGTCTCCGACGTCAATGGTCCAAAGTTCATCGTCCCTAAACACAAACGACTGACTTTTAGTCCGGACCGACCAAGATGTACATATTTCATAACGTTGTTCCTTTTAACGCGCGTAGGTAACCGAGAGGAATTGAACCATTAACGCATGGAGAAGTTCAAGATTTCTTGAGTGTTCCCCAACAGGTAAAACGCTTGTGATTCTTCATCGACGGGACCGATCGCGATGTGCCATGATGAGACTCACGACCAGGGTTGAAATTCTTTCGTCTATTTATTGCTATGTGAGGAGGAGACCCAGAATGTTGCCAACTAAAGGCTATGCGGCTCAACAAGCCGGGGCAGTACTTGCACCGTTCACGTTTGAACGGCGAGAGGTGGGGCCCAAAGACGTTCTTGTTCAGATTCGATATTGCGGCGTTTGCCATTCAGATATTCATCAAGCTCGAGATGAATGGGGTGGTTCGATCTTTCCGATGGTGCCGGGCCATGAGATCGTTGGCACGGTGGAGCAGGTGGGTGCAGAGGTCAAGAAGTTCAAGGTTGGGGATTCCGCTGGCGTGGGTTGTTTTGTGGATTCGTGCAAGACCTGTACGTCTTGTACGAAAGGGCTTGAGCAATATTGTGAAACCGGGATGATTTTTACGTACAACGGAATGGATAAAAATGGCCAGCCAACCTATGGAGGCTATTCGAATCATATTGTAGTTGACCAAGATTATGTCTTAACCGTTCCGAATGGGCTTGCGCTTGAAGGTGTGGCTCCGCTGCTGTGCGCGGGCATCACCACCTATTCACCGTTACGGCAATGGGGCGTAGGCAAAGGCCATACATTGGCGGTTGTGGGGCTTGGGGGATTAGGCCATATGGCGGTGAAACTTGGGAAAGCCTTAGGTGCAGAAGTCACGGTCTTGAGTCGTTCAGATTCGAAACGGGAAGATGCGAAACGGCTGGGTGCGAGTGATTACGCTGCGACCTCGCAAGAAGGGACCTTTACCCGACTCGCTCGGACCTTTGATTTTGTCATTGATACGATTTCTGCTCCTCACGATTTGAATGCGCATCTTGACCTCTTGAAAACTGATGGAACATATATTCTGGTTGGCGCATCCCCTGAAGACCTTTCTGTGAGTGGTTTTTCCCTGATTCTTCGGCGACGACGATTGGTTGGGTCCTTGATTGGCGGCATTCGGGAAACGCAAGAGATGCTCAATTTTTGTGGTGATCATGGGTTGACCTCGGACGTAGAGGTCATTCCCATCTCTCAGATCAATGACGCCTATGAACGAGTGATCCAAGGAGATGTGAAATTTCGATTTGTGATCGATATGGCCTCCTTGAGCGCTTAAATTTGGTTTCCCTTAACTGGGTGGGAGTAGCGGGCCGGCCCATTGCCCTTTGATTCTCTGGACATCGACTAAGTTATTTGGTGGACCAAGATCAGCCATGAGTTTTGTATCAATCCGGCCATGATTCACCAATAACAATGCGGGTTCGCCAATCCCTGGCGGTTTATACCAATACCAACCTGGGCAATCAGGAAAATCGTCGCTCCATTGAGGAGTGACGTGGCGTAATTCTCGTTCCAATCGTTTTTGTACTTCTTCCGCTTGGTGCTCTCCGAGCAAAGAACGAATACCGTCATAGATCGCGTCGACATGATCGCGTAAACTCATAGCTGGCCGTTCCTTTTCATGAGTTTACCCACATTATTCGTCCTTATTTGAAGTCTCAGCGTCTGGGTCACGATGAACGGTCTGTAAAGAAAACGCTGGGATGCACACGGCGAGATATTCTGCTCCTTCCGGCGTACTGTATCGTACCCATTCACCAGGATGACAGGTCACGGCTTGCCCGGTTTGAACCTCGAGGACGCCCTGTTTGTGTTCAACGTGAATCTTGCCTTTCAGCACCACCTTGGTTTCTGCAAACTCGGGTTGTTGTCCATTCTCCATCCATCCCGGTGGACAGACGATTCGTGCGATGCTCACTGTGGCATCTTTTGTGGCGACTCGGCCCGCATATTCCTCAATTAATTTTGGCTTGGTCCCAGCAGGTGGAATAATGCTGGGTTGTGTGATAAGAGTGGGCATCGTACAATTCCTTTCCGATAGTCGTCACGAGTGCAGGTGTTTATTTCTGATGCGATGAATCTTTAATTCACCCAGGCTGCTTTGTCAATTGTATTTAATAAATTGATTTTCGATTGCTCCCCTTTTCACTCTCTATCAACATGAACATTGATTGCTCTCTGAGATTGAACCTTTTGAGAAAGACAACATGCTAATTCACGGATTGCATTTTAACAATATTAAAGGGGATATCTTTGGTGGTGTGGTTGCCGCGGTCATCGCGGTTCCGCTCGCGTTAGCCTTTGGCGTCGCTTCAGGAGCAGGGGCGGAGGCGGGTCTTTATGGAGCAATCTTTGTAGGATTCTTTGCTGCCTTGTTCGGTGGAACGCCAGCCCAAGCCTCCGGGCCAACGGGTCCTATGACGGTGGTCTTTGCCGGTCTCCTGGTGGAAATGGCCAGCAGCCCTCAATTGATCTTTACCACAGTGATATTAGGTGGTCTGGGCTTAATCCTGTTGGGGGTCCTGGGAGTCGGGCGCTATATCAGTCTCATGCCGTATCCGGTGATCTCGGGATTTATGAGTGGTATTGGGGCCATCATTATCATTTTGCAAATTGGTCCTTTGTTCGGCCACGCTGCCAAGCCTGGAGGGGTGATTCCAAATATCACTGGCATCACTGAATTTGTCACGCAACCTATCGTATCGGCTATTATTCTTGCAGTGATCGCCTTAATCATCATGTATCTCACCCCAAAACCAGTGGGCCAAATCGTTCCTCCACCCTTATTGGCTTTACTGGTTTGTACCCCGGCCGCGATGTGGTTTTTCCCTGATGCACCCGTCATTGGATCAATTCCATCCAACTTTCCCCCGTTTCTTTTTCCTACGATGGAAATCGAATTTCTGCCTCTTGTCATAGAAGGAGCCTGTGTCCTTGCGTTACTTGGTGCGATTGACAGCTTGCTCACTTCTTTGGTGTGCGACAACATGACTCGCACACAACATGACTCCAATCGTGAGCTTATTGGTCAGGGCATTGGGAATATGGTTGCTGGGTTTTTCGGTGGGTTGCCTGGGGCTGGTGCGACCTTGAGGTCTGTTGCAAATATTCGATCAGGCGGCCGCACGCCAATTTCTGGAGCCTTAATGGGGCTCGTGCTCTTGGCCACCTTACTCTGGTTAGGACCGTTGGCGGAACAAATTCCGCTTGCTGTGCTTGCGGGAATTTTATTGAAAGTTGGTGCGGATATTATCGACTGGCGATTCTTAAAACATATCTGGGATGCCCCCCGTGCGGATGTGGGTATTATGGTTGTGGTTTTTGTCATCACGGTGGCAGTTGATTTAATCACAGCAGTCGGGGTGGGCGTGGTGTTGGCGAGTCTGCTCTTTGTGAAAGAGATGGCCGATTTGCAGTTAGCTAATATGAACGTCATTACGGAAGTCCATGAAGAGTCACCCTTAACACTTCAAGAGGCCGCCGTCATGGAGCGCAACGCTGGGAAGATTGTGCTGATTCATGTGGATGGTCCCATGAGTTTTGGTTCAGCCAAAAATATGGTGCGCCGGCTAGAGACGGCACCGGGCCTGAGATCCTTTACAAGTTGTGTCTTGGATTTATCGGACGTGCCGGTAATTGATGGAACGGCGGCGTTAGCCATTGATGATATGCTTCGTATCATTCGCGCCCATAAACAGCATTTGTTTTTTGTCGGAATGCAACCACACGTGACTGAGGCCTTAGAGGGATTTGGCGTCTTAGGCCACATCAGGCCTGGGCACCGCTATGCGGAACGATTGGATGCCTTACAGCATGCTGCGGAAGCTGCTGGATCAACCCATCCTGACGATATTTCGTCCAGTAAGGATGGATAGTGGGTATCCCTTTTGGTGTGATAATACATAGAAGGCATATCTTTTAGGAGCGAGAGGACAATGGAATGGATTTCGTAACGTTGATGGGATATGTGGCAGGGGTCTGCACGACCTCAGCCTTTCTTCCTCAGGCCATAAAGATCGTCAAAACGAAGCATACCAAAGATATTTCTTTGATGATGTATTCCGTACTAACCACCGGCATTGTACTGTGGTGTGCGTACGCCTTGATTAATCATGATTGGCCTCTGGCCCTTGCGAATGGCGTCACATTATTTTTAGCCGGATGGATCCTCTTTCTCAAAATTCGTTATGGGTGACCTCTGTGATATAGGCTATGTGTTTGGAGGAGGTGGAATATTGAGGGGATGATTTTTAGTGCACCTTTTGGTTGATGTAGATGGGGAATTTTAAGACTCATAGTGGCTCCTGGGCCAGCCACTCCACACGATGCTATAGGCTAGGATGTTAATCAAAAGCACGCCAAGACCTAGGTAAATTTGTATTTCTGGGGTGAGACCTTCTGGATAGATGACTTTCAGAAAATAGTGCTCGATAAACCCTCCTGCATACCCTGCTTCCCCACTTGCCAAACGTAACCAATTTTCAAGAGGTGTGAGCGGGCAAATCCATCCTCCCAACTCAACAGCCGTACCCCAGATGGCCGCTGGAAGATGTACCCATGGTAGCCATCGCCATCGGATGGCCAAAAAACCACCGAGAATGACAAACATAATAAAGCCCAGGTGAATGAAAAGAATGCCATCGGCAAGGGCTCGCCAGATCATAATTTGACTTTCGTGGTGATTGAGGATGGTGAAGCTCCATCTAACAAAAGAATGTCAGATGAATGCAAGGTCAAATGAAGATGGATTCCTCTAGTAAGAACGTGTATAAAAAAGGTAAAGGAGTGTTGAATTTGAGGTGGACTGATGAATCGGACGTGGTTGAATTCTCTTGTGCGTATTTTTCAGAAAAAAAGATATCGCTGTAAATTGCATTTGGTATCCCAGAAATTCTGGGCAACGCATGTGCCTGACGTTTCTCCTTTCTGAATACGGGTTATTTGAAAATTTTCTTCATCGTAGATTCAGTAAGGCGTTGTCTGTTAATGTTATTTACTTAGATTAAATCTTGGTTATAATAAGGATAGTTCGTGAAACTTTCCTACCTCTCGTGGTTGAAATTTGGATAATAGACTTCATGTTCAAAGTTTTGAAAACGGCAAGATTGAACCTAGGGCAGTCTCCTATTTATTGTTATCGATTCCGTTAGGGTGCGCGGTGTGTTTTCGATTGGGTGGTTGTTAAACAACGTCGAGACTCTTCCTCTATTTTATGCCTTTCCCCTCAAAAGAGGATATGGTGAATGCCCTTCAACAGAATCGAATGTGTCGATCTTTTACACAAGTCCTGATCAAAGTGAGGACTCTTAGTAGTCAGGTATTCAATACACGGGAACTCCCAAAATCCTGATTTTTTAGGTTCAAATAGTTCTTATGAGGTATGGGGAAAAATGGCACTTGTCAATTAGCTTACTCAATGAGTAATTTGAAAGAGTTGAGATTCTTGACTCCTTGGGAAGGGAGTTTTTACAGTTTAGTAGTTAGTGTGGGCTAGTTAAGAGGATTTGTTGTTTTTTATTTTCTAAAGCACGTACGGGTAGGGAGGTTTTGCATGCGAAAACGATCTAAGGGGTCTCTGGTTCTTCACCTGATGAAAATTGGTATCGTGGGTGGATGCATGATTGGATTGCTGGCGGGATGTGGTTCCAAGTTGCAAACTACAACCGCTTCCAAGAAAGAAATGCCGCAGGTGCCGGTCACCCAGGTAGAACCAGAGCAGGTGGTGACTGAGGAGGTGGTGCCTCAAGAGGTAGTATCAGTACCTCAGCCTATTCAGAAAGAGAGTCGTCCAGCTAACCCAGCATTCGATATTTCTGTGGAAGAACCTGCCAGGCCTGCTCCCCGTCAAGAATTATCTTCAGAGATTTTTGCGAAATCTAAAACTCCAGATGAGCCTATGGCAATTTCTTCTCTTTCCGAACCAGTAGCCCCATCTACCTCTCAGGTAGAGCCAATTGCTCCATCTGTCCCGTCAAGTTCAAATGAAGAAATTCCTACCACTACCTTTGAGCCTGAATCGCCAGTACAGGACGACCAGATCTCTTCCATAGATGAGCCTCTAGTGGTAGCCAAAGTGATGCCGCAGGAACCAGAACAGGTCGAAATCACGGAAGAAGCTCTGGAGGCCGCTCTCAGCGATATTTATTTTGATTATGATCAGTTTGCCATTCGTGAAGAGGCAAGTAAATTGTTGAAAGCCAATGCTCATTTATTATCTGAAAAATTCGCTGAAGCCAAGATTGTGGTCGAAGGACATTGCGATGAACGAGGAACGCAAAGCTACAACCTGGTTCTTGGAAAGCGTCGAGCTAAAGCGGTGAAAACCTTCTTGCAAGATCTTGGTGTTCCTGAAGAAAACCTTCAGGTTGTGAGTTATGGAAAAGAGAAACCCTTTTGTATGGAACAAACAGAAGCTTGTTGGCAGGAAAATCGACGAGGACATTTTGTTATCAAATAAGAGTGTTATTTTTTTTAGGTACCCTTGATATTGAGGTTGGTGTAATGATCCCATCGTAGTTTTCTGCCTGCTTGTAGGGGAATTTCTGGGAATACATTTCGTTCGCTGCGGCCTCCTATTAGGCTTCGTGTGTGTGCTGATTTGGGGGACATTATTTCCTTCGCCAAGCTTTGGGATAGATGTAGCTATCCCCTCTCCTGAAGCCCCTTCGCTTCCTGATACTTCTCTTTTGTACATTTCGGATTATGTTTCCTTTGTGGGTGGAGACACCCAGGGTCGAGTTGCGTTTGTCTTAGATAATAATCGTGGCCAAGACGGGGAATCCTGGCAGGCAGAACATTTTGTGGTGCTGCATGATGAGCATGAGGGATGGGTTTCATTGCAGGGTTCGGGGTCGTACGAAAATTCCACGCATGAATTGCAAACTATCCCCCCTTCTTCTTTTTTCCAAATTGAGGGCATGCCTAAAACGGGGATGTCCATCAATAGCATTCCCAATAATCTGACTCTATCGATTGAACCGATCCCAATTCGACTTGCGCGGGAATATGAAGGTGGCCGATATTGGCTGGGGTCAGCTGGGGCTGAATTGCAGTGGAATGGTCGAAAGATAAAGGGGAGGGTGATTTATGAATATTTCATGATGCCGGAGTTTAATCGGCTCTCTCGAACCTATTGGGGTTTGTGGAAACACTTTCAAGGACTCTATCTGGTGGTGGAAGGGCTAGGGGATCTTTATGTTCATTCGCAAGAAAGCGATATGATGGCTCCGTTGGTTGGAACCGTAAGTGGTTTTTTGGCCGTTCAGGAGGAAACAGAATCTCTTCAAGTATTGCAAGTTACGCTCTTTGATCATAACCAAGCGTGGGGATTGTATCGATGGCCTAGTGCCTGGGGTCTTAACTGGGTCAACAAAGCTGGGGCGGGTCGTGCTCAATTAGAGATTCAAGAATTCAAGACGATGGGCAATTGGATCATTGGGGGTTTTGGGATGGGAGTTGTTCATGGAGTCGTGCACTATAATGGGAAGGATTATCCTGCCTATGGGTTGGCCGAATTGATTATGTAGGCAATGTGTGGTTATCTTGGCATTGGTGAATCTAAACATGACCTTGCAGAAATCTATTATCCTCGTGGGACTGAGTGCTATTTTGGTATATGGAAGTGTGTGTGGGGTGAGAGAGGCTTTGGCAGAAGATTCTTCTCTCCCTAATAACCAAGGTGCAGTGATTACATCTGCAGCGAAGCAGTGCCCAACAGATCTCTCCTCCTTCCAGACCAAGATGGAAAAGGCGCTTCAATTTATCAAATCAACTTCGTTCAGAGAAACGATGCTCGTTTCACTACAAGCGTCAATCCCAGAAGCGATTGCACAAACTGATGGACTCGCTCGCCAGATCACCTTTCTCAAGCAGGAGATTTTCAGGAAAGAGCAGGAGCGTGCTCATGCAGAAAAAGTGGCGAGAGAAGGTCTTACAGATCCATCGCAACCGCTCAAGCCTTGCCGCCATGGAAAAGAAGGGGCGTATTGTTATGCCATGGATCAATACCTGGTTTCCACTGCTGCGAATCTTGCCAATCAAGCTTTTTTGCAAGCATTGCAATGTTATCAACGTCATGGTGTGCGGTAAAGAAAGCGATGAAGAAAATTCCCATCAATCTTTTTCAAGACATTCCCGAAGAACTCAATCAAGAATTGATGGAGAAGTTGATAGAGCAGGACTCTTTCCGATTGGAACGCATTGTCTCTCGTGGGCACGTTTCGCCGACTGGGTTTTGGTACGACCAGGACGAACATGAATGGGTTGTTGTGCTCTCCGGAAAAGCGAAACTTCAAATCGAAGGGGATGAAAGTCTGGTAACATTAGGCCCTGGAGATGCCTATCAATTTTCGGCTCACACGAAACATCGTGTTGCCTGGACCAAACCGAACCACAATACTATCTGGCTTGCTGTGTTTTGGAAGTCAGGGTGAATTAAGAAAAAGAACCCATCTCCTCGTATTTATGCATCTTCACCTATCTTCTCCTCTTGTATCCTGATAAAACCAGTGCTGTATTAACGATGGACATTCTTGACAAATAGTTTAAATTTAAACTATATATATAAAAACTATTATGGAAGTATTTGATCTGAAAGATGATCCCTATCTGAAAATCCTTCGTCCCTTGGTGGAGGCGTATCAAGCGATTTTTCAAATGGGAGATCGCCATATTCGTTCTATGGGCCTGACCCCGCCTCAATTTGATGTGATTGCGGAACTCGGGGGGACTCAGGGCATGACCTGTGTAGAGCTATCGCAATCGACGTTATTGGCCAAAGCTAGTCTTACTGGCATTATTGATCGCCTAGAAAAAAAAGGATTGATAGAGCGCCAAGCTGTACCAACAGATCGACGGGCCACCAACATTCAATTAACGCGAAAAGGCGAGGCCCTCTATCGCAAAGTTTTTCCCGCGCAAGCGAACCTGATGCGTCCGTACTTTGAACAGGCTCTGAAAAAACAAGAGATTTCCGAGATGCAGGATATGCTGGTTCGGTTGCGGGATAGTTGCCGAGGAGAATTATCTTCTTGAAGACTGAATCAGTGGATATATTCAGATAAGGAAAAATTTTGTTTTGAACCAGAAGGGTTGTTTCCGTGGAACAAGAATCACTGTCTCCTCAATCTATTTTTGAAATACTGAATGGGCACCAACGCACTGCTACCTTAAAGGCCGCCATTGAAGTGGAATTGTTTACGGCCATTCAAGATGGCAACCATGAGGCTTTGCCCTTAGCAAAACGGTGCCAGGCTTCTGAACGTGGGATACGTATGTTAGCTGATGCCGTTACCATGCTGGGGTTATTGCATAAAAATGACACGCGGTATTCCTTGACACCCGAATCAGAAAAGTTCTTGGTGAAGTCCTCACCGGTCTATATAGGAGGGACAGTGGAATTCATGTTAGCTCCGCCTTTATACGATGGCTTTCGACGTCTGACTGAGGCTATACGAACAGGAAGGACTGCGCTCGATGAACAAGGGACGACTGCTGATGAGCATCCGGAATGGGTTACGTTTGCCCGATCCATGATTCCGATGATGATGCCACCGGCCAAATGGATTGCCGAGTATTTAGCTTCCCAACAGATCTCTGTAAAAAAGGTGTTGGACATTGCTGCTGGGCATGGGATCTTTGGGGTAGAAATTGCCAAGCGATTTCCAGAGGCCAACATCGTGGCAGTGGATTGGCCCAATGTTCTTGAAGTGGCCAAAGAGCAAGCTCAAGTAGCAGGAGTACAAAATCGGTATAGCACTCTAACGGGAAATGCCTTTGAGGTTGAATATGGAAGGGGATATGATGTCATCCTCTTGACGAATTTTCTTCATCATTTTGATCCGCAGACTTGTGAAGGGCTGCTGCGGAGAGTATATCCTGCGCTCAATGACGACGGGCGAGTGATCACGCTGGAATTTGTACCAAATGAAGACCGAGTGAGTCCGGCCTCGGCTGATTTTGCGTTAGTGATGTTGGCGACCACCCCTGCGGGGGATGCCTATACCTTTAAGGATTTGAAGACGATGTTCAGCAACGCTGGGTTTGGGCATAGTAAAATTCATGACGTACCTAATTCCAAAGAACACGTTATCGTGACCGCAAAAAGTTAAATTTCATGGAACAAGTTCACGACCCTCAAATACTTATCTATGTGGTTGACCCCATGTGTTCTTGGTGTTGGGGATTTTCACCTGTTTTGGAAGACATTAAGCAGCGGTATGAGAATCAAGCCTTGTTTCAGCTGATGTTAGGTGGACTGCGTCCAGGCAACACGGAACGGTTTGATGAATCCAGACGTGCTTATATCTTGCAACATTGGTATGCAGTACATGAGCGAACAGCTCAGCCATTTAACTTCGACTTTCAGATGGAGTCAACGTTTACCTATGATACAGAACCGGCTTCCCGAGCTACGCTGGTGGTCAGACAACTTATGCCTGGGAAAGAATGGGAATTTTTGAGACGTGTTCAGGAGGCTTTTTACGTGCAGAATGCTGATGTGACCAAAGCTGAAGTCCTAGAAGAGTTAGTCGTTGCATTAGGAGAGGATGCTGTACAGTTTCATGATGCATTTCAGGAATCACAAACAAAGCAACGGGTTTGGGATGAATTTGATCAAGCGCGACAATTAGGGGTGAACGGGTTCCCAACTTTGCTTGGTCGGCAAGGTCAATCTATTTCCACGCTCATGCATGGCTATCAGGATGTTGAAAGTCTGAAACCGTTGATCGAACAATTTCTTCAAAAAGTGCCATCAATCAACAATGGTTGAAGCTGGGAAGCATAATGCGGATGTTGAATGGAGGAGAATCAGTTTTGTGGCTTACTTACTTGTCATAGGAGGTGATGCGATGAGAACGATGCTGAAATGGGTGATGATGGTTGGGCTAGTAGGTTGTTTGGGGAGTGGCATGGCGGTGACCGTAGGTGCAGAAATGGAAAAATGGAATTTGGACAAAGACCATACGACGTTAGGGTTTGAAGTGGTCCATATGGTGGTGTCCAAAACTAAAGGCAAATTTACCGAATATTCCGGTACAGTAGAGATGGATGCCGAGAAACAAGAATTTAAAACGTTTGAAGCGGTGCTTCAAACTGCTTCTGTCACAACTGATCATCAAAAACGGGATGACCATCTGAGGAGTGCTGACTTTTTTGATGTGAAAACCTTTCCAACGATGACCTACAAAATGAAAAGCTATACGAAGTCTGGCGAACAATATACCGCGGTGGGTGACTTTACTCTATTAGGTGTTACCAAGGAACTGACCTTGGTCGGAACGTTTAATGGGGTGGCTCAAGATCCTTGGGGTAATACGCGGGCTGGCTTCACGGCTGAAGGCACGTTGAATCGGAAGGATTTTGGCATGAAATTCAGTAAACTGTTGGATAATGGCGGCTTGATGGTTGGTGATGAAGTCAGACTTATATTAGAAGTTGAGGTTATCAAGGAAAAGAAAGTCGAAAAAGTCAAACATTAAGCGGGAGCACCTTTGCAGTCTGTGAGATCAGTTATAGTTTTGTCGTTCTAAAGTTACCTTACGCCGAATTTTAGGGCACTCGATTGGATTCATCTCGTCAACAGACTTCATTTACCTCACATGCAAAGGAGGGTAATGTATGGGAAAAACCACTCCCTCATCAACCTATTCTCTCAAAATTACGCGCAACTACTCCGCAAGTCCGGAAGCGGTCTTCCAAGCCTGGACGGACCCAAAAGCGTTGATGCAATGGTTTGCTCCAGCTGATAATTTCTCGACGCCGTTGGCTGAAGTTGATCTTCGCGTGGGCGGCTCGTATCGGATTCAAATGAAAGATCCAGCGGGTGAAATCCATACGGTGGGTGGGAAGTACCGAGAAATTCTCAGACCCGAACGGTTGGTTTTTACCTGGGCGTGGGAGAAAGGCGGTGGTTGTGGAGCAGAAGATGAAGGTCCGATGCCTGAGACCCTCGTTACTGTGCAGTTCCATCAGCACGAAACTGGTACAGAATTGATTTTAACGCATGAGCAGATTCCGACAGAGGAATTGAAAGAAAAACATCAACAGGGCTGGACGGGATGTCTCACAAGGCTGGGAAGTAAGGTGGGCGTGGGTGACCAATAATTTCTATTCATAATTCGAATCCCCAAGAAAAGGGATGGGTCAGGATCATTCTCTCATAAGAATCTGTTTATCGAGCCATTAAAGTTTGACGTTCCTCTGAAGCACCCTAGCCAGCGAATGACTAGCGTAGAAATGGGTTTTTTCAGAGTCGAAAACGGGGAAATCATCAAGGAAGAGTTGTTCGATAATATGGAGGAAGATGGGGTCTGTATAAAGTTTAGGCAATTCTTATTTTCATTCTTTCAAGGGAATGGTAATGACAATCGCTCCCATGAGATCATTGACTTTGAAATCCCGTTTTGGACTTAAGGGGTGAGTATTGTGGCAGGCCACGCAAGCTTTAGTGATGGCTTTATCAGGATAGATGGATTGGAAAAATTTCTTTTTCCCCGTGGCCACGACGCCTCGTTGCGGAACGTCTGGATTCTTCATGAGTTGTTCCAAGCCCTCCCGCTCAAACGGAGTGGCAGGACCATTTTTTCGATAAATAGGCCAAAGGCTGATTAATCGGTACCGAATGCCGCTTCCTGATTCGGCAACAATTTTTCCTGAATAGTGGAGAAACTGAGCTGGTAAGGGAATAGCATTTTTATCCTTCCAGTCTTCTCTTGCTAGCACAATACCTTGATCCTGCATCCGTTTGACGATATGCGTGGTATAGACCTCACGATCTGCCTTGATGATTGCATACAAATAGTCGGATACGGTGACGGGAGCAATCCCTTTACTAGGAATCTCACTTGCGGCTTCAAGTGACAAGCTAGAACTGACTAGCAGAATTGTCACAAATGTACATATCTTGACGTGAGCGTGGGGGGCGGTATGTCCTCTTTTCATGATGCATTACTCCTTTTGGTTTCCTGATTGGTCCGCTGAAAGAGGGAAAAGAATATGACAGGTCGTTCCTTGATTATTTTTACTTTCTAGGCGAATCTGTCCTCCCAGCTTGGTAATCAGACGATGGGCGATGGTTAAGCCAAGTCCTGCCCCCTCTCCTTGGCCTTTGGTCGTGAAAAAAGGATCAAAAACTTTGGATAAATGTGCGGAAGCAATGCCAGTCCCTGAGTCTTTAATGAGGATATGAATTGTGCGGTCCTTCATTTCAGTGATGACTTCCAACGTTCCACCGCCCTCCATGGCTTGCAAGGCATTGTTAATGACGTTGGTAAATGCCTGTCCCAGTTCATTAGGCTTGGCTTGAACAGGGGGCAACGAGCCAAACTGAGTATTCACGGTGATTTGTGAGGATGTAAACAAGGATGTTGTGGCTGACAACACCTTTTCTAATTGTTCATTGATGTTGACATTAGTTTTTGGATCCAAAAATTGGCTGCCCACCTGACCCGTAAAATCACGCACGACTGACGCCATCCGTTTCCCATGTTGGACGATTCCTTTAGCGTATTCCTTGATTTCTTCGGATTCCGATTCTTCCTGAATGGCTTCACCCAAGCCAATGACCCCGACTAACGGGTTATTCAGTTCATGCCCGATTCCTGCACTGAGAACTCCTAGGCTAGCCATTTTTTCCCCCTGAATGAGTTTATCCTGCAACATGCTTTCTTCCGTCATATCTCGGAGAACAAGTCCCGCGGATGGCTCTTTGTCAGGTGCAGTTTGTACTGCAAACCATCGGTATCGATATGTCCGGTTGTTCAGGCGAAGTTCCTGACGATCACTTGTGGAGCCCTCCGATTGAGTGGCGACCAAGGGGTCACGGATGGGTGATGGAATTTGACTCGGCAAGGATAATGTGGTCAAAAGCGTGGCTTGAACGTTTTGGATTTCACCGTGTAATCGTTTCTCTGTTGGCGGATCAACCTGAAGCAATTGAAATAATGGAGTCCCTATTACTTCGCCATTGTTGAAGTTGAACATCTCTTTTGTTGCCTGGTTAAAATATTCAATCTGTTCCTGAGAGTCGATCATGATCACAGGATCAGGCACCCCATCCAGAATTTTTGACGTGGATTCTTGTAGGTATTTGACCTCCTGAGCTTTGGTTTCTACTTGGCTTTCCAGGCCTGTCAAGGTTGATTCTATTTGCGACTTCATGCGATTAATTTCATCAGCCAGCTCTTCAATTTCATCCCCTGTGTTGATGGTGATGGGTTCATGAAATTCCCCTCTGCCGATCTGGCGGGTCGCTTCTTGAAGACGGCGAATTGGTGACGAAATACGAGAGGCGGCGAGGTACCCTAAAGTGACCAATAACCCTACCCCTAAAAGACCGAACCCCGCGATCCATTTAAAAAAGTTTTGAATGGGACCAAACAATTCTTCCGATGACTGCCATACAAACATATGCCAGGCGAGTCCAGTCGAATCTTGAGTGATGCTACTGACGTTTGGCAGGGAAGCATATCCGATAATAGAGGTTTCCTCTCCGCCGTGCCCGTCGGTTGGTGCGGATGTCCACCCGGCTTTCATCGGTGTGACAAGGGGAATAAGTTGATTGTCACTTAAGGCTACGCCGGTAGGGAGAATGGGACATGTGAGCACCACCCCACGGCTATCAATAAGCATGACATGCCCTGTTTTGCCAAATCGGATAATGTCAATAGAAGGTGAGAAGAACTCTTTGACATCATAAATTCGGCGAAGCACACCAATGGCTTCATAGCGTAAGCTATCCATAATCGGAAGGGCGAGTGTGAACGTGTAGGTCCCGAGTTGTTGATTGAAATCAATTTTGCCGATATACGGTTGGCCTATTCCAGTATGAAAGGCGCCCTTCCACCATTCTTCTTGGGCGTTCAAATAGGAGGGGTTGGTGTCCACACTGGCCACGAGACGGCCGGCGATATCGGTAATATACAATCCGCGTGTAGCTGATCGGGTGACAAGTGGGTTCGGTTGCGATGGATCGACATATGTTCCCCCTACCTGTTGTCGTAGCTGTCGGACAATAGGTCCTTGAGTAATGCGTAGGACCAGATCAGGCTTCTTGGCCATCCATGTTTGTTGTTCTTGTTGAAGCATTTGAGCCTGGTCTGCTTGGCTAACATCGCTTATGGCGTCACGGTGTTTTTCTAATATTTGAATCAATTTGGGATTGGTCGTTAGAAGTCTGGTCTGAGCCATTTCATCGCTAATCACGAAATCCAATTTTCTTGCAGTTTCTGTCGCTAGAGCCTGAAAACTTGCTCCGTTCACTTCCTGAATGCTTTGAGTTCCTTGGTAAAAGGCCAGAAAGAGCCCAATGAGTAAAGGCAGGGCCCCTACTAGCAACATCGACAAAACGAGTTTTTTGGTGAGGCCTCTTTTCCGTTTAATAGGGGTTTGGCTAGCAGTGGTCGTGTTCATAAGCAATCACGTCTGAGGGGGGACTGCAGGTGGAAAGATCAGGGAAAAGGTTGTACCCTTCCCCATATGACTGTCCACGGTGAGTTCCCCCTTATATTTTCTGACGATGGTACGGACATTGTACAAGCCTAGGCCCGTGCCTTTTCCAGGTTCCTTCGTCGTAAAAAATGGATCGAAGATTTTAGGTAAATGTTCGGACGAAATTCCCTTACCCGTATCGGTAATAGCCACGTGAACCACTCCATTCAGTCTTTCTGTTGTGAGAGTCAGTAGACCTTCCTTTTCCATCGCGTGGATGGCATTGATCATGAGGTTCACAAAGACTTGGAGAAGTTCTTCGGGCTTGGCATCAATAGTCACGTGATCGTGATAGTTTTGGATCACGGTGATTTCATGAAATTTTGTCGCAAATTTCGCGATTTTTAATGCTTCCTCGAGAGTTTCCTGGACGGGGACTGGATAAGACTCTTGAGATGGGGAAGCGCGGGCATATTGTGTGATGTTTTTGGATATCATGTGGATGCGTTCAGCTGCATCTCGGATGCTGGTTGCATGTTGGTGGATACTCGCGGTATCCGTTTCCTCCTGGATAGCTTCTGCCATAGCGAGAATGATGTACAACGGATTGTTGATGTCATGTGCAATGCCGGATGCAAACGTGCCCATGCCCGCCAATTTTTCGGCCTGGAATAATTGTCCTTGCATCAGGGATTCGTGTTGGATGATGTCCCACAGCACTTTAGAGGCAGCTCCTCCTAACACTTCGGCATTTGGGTGTTTATGACGATAAATGTTTTCGGAGAAAGATGGGTCACCTGTCACATCCACAATTAAGTGAATGTCGGGTTGTTGAATGAGCGGCAAGGCATCTTGGGTGGTAGGTATGTGATGACGCCGAGCGAGTTTGAGCCCTGGCGCCTTTTCATCTTTGTCAGCAATTCCGATAAGATGAATTCTAGGTAAGTTAAGGAAGGATTCCAGTAACGCCCTCCCGCCTTTCCCCGCTCCTAGAACCACGACATTGATTCGTGATTCGGTCTCGGGCTGGAGTTCGGACACGGTATGATGTTCTCCTTGCCTGTGTGTCATGTCGTCAACTGGTGAGAAAGGCATTCATACGGGCCCATGGTCATGTGAACCATGTCTCGACCGAACGCGTTTACCTTTAAAACGCATAAAGCCCTATCATGTTGATAGGGCTTTTGCGTCTTTGAGAATGTATCCTCATTGAGTGCTCTCCCCCCATAACCCCCGAAGGTCAAGGTGAAAACGAACGGCAATGAGAGAGGTTATAAGCGAGTTACTTCTCGTTGATCCATAGCTTTAACCACCGCAGAGATCAATTTTTCTTTTTCGACCGGTTTGACGAGATAGTCAACAATGCCCTCTCTGAGAAACCCAGTGGCCATTTCCATATCTGGAAAACCTGTCAGCACAATTAATGGAACAGTAGGCCATTGTTGTTGGAAGTAGTGAATGGCTTCCACGCCATTGATCTTTGGCATTCGAATATCTGAAATTATCACATCCAAAAGGAGGGGGTTTTCACCTTCCTTGATGGCGGCAATCGCTTTTTCGCCATCTTCCGCTTCGATCACATCGTACCCGGCCTTGTTCAACGTCATCTTGACGACTTTTCGGACATCCGGTTCATCATCCACAATAAGAACGCGCCCCTTGGTTTCATGCCCACCAAACATGGCTGCAGTACCTTCAATCATAACAACCCTCCTTTGTTAAATAGCCAACTCGCGGTTGGTATCCAGTCACGATAAGTAAGCTCGAGACCATGTGAATGCGTATATTCCTATTCAGCCCGTATAGCTTTCATAAAGCCATTCTAGCGCATTGAAAAAATAGTTGAAAGAGAGTGGTATTTCCTGCCTTGCAATTATTAGGAAAAAAGCGCACAGTTAGAAGTTTGGCCACCTTGGGATGGATTCCCGCTCCAAAACCGCGCTCTTTTTCTTTCTTCACGTATGCCGGGGATTGGTGATTTGCTGGTCAGCGTTCACTGTAATGTGTTCAAGTGTGAGTGCAATTGTAAATTGAAAGGGACATGTAGGTACGGCAATCTATTGAGAAGAGGATAAGGCGGGGAACCAAATGGTCATTCTTGGAGAGATGCTGAAGGTTCGGTATCTCGGGGCGTCTCGCATTTTTTGCATTCTAAGGTAGAGCCAATGAATGATTGTCTTCCTTCTTCTGTGAGGACCCAAGGCCTATTGCTGAGGGGAGGATTATGCCGAACGTGTTGGGTATGCCCGCATCTCAAATCGGCCACCCAATCATCTTGGTCATCCTGGTGGAATCCGATTATTGGCTGATTCATGTGATGGAATAAGGAAGGAATGCAGCGGAGAGAATAGCTGAGAGGGAAGAAATCTATATCAGTGGGGATTGCTTCGAGGTTGCATGAACCAACCGAAGGGACCCACAAGAAAGAGGGGAGATTACGGCCTGAGATTATCCTGGGGAGGATAGACTAGAAAAATTAGCAGTCTGTGTATCCTCAGGGAGTAAAGTCCGGCTCATCCTTGTGGGTGGTCCTAGAGACCGTCTATCCTTTGAGTCCACGCCGGTAATTAGGCTACTGGACTACAACTGAGTCCTGCGCTTTTACTTTTGGATGAGGCCAGCGGCCTAGATAACAGGGGACGCGTTTTTTTCTTCATGGCCTCGCGTTCCGGATGTTGGCGATTTTCCAAAATAACGGGGTCAATCACCTCTCCACATTGCAAACATCGCTTGGTGAGTATTTCCATGCCACCTGCATCATAATTGACATTCATGCACCAATGGGAAACCAACAATCCTCCGCATCGGGTACAGGCATCTGAGCTTTCCGGTTGTTCCAATTTCACAGGTGGCGCGTTTTTAATTGTGGGAACTGGTTCAGATTTGAGTGCGCGTTTTGTGGCTACACGTCCGCCAGTTGATTTTTTTTGTATTCCGTAGTGTCCCATGTTTTTCTCCTAACAAGGTCAAATTCTAAATAAGATTGTAGCTGATACCTTTAGATATAGCTTTTTGTTCTTAAGTCAAGATTAACAAAATATTAAAAAATCCTCATAAATAAAGATAGTTTTTAGCAATAACATAAAATAAATGAATAAAATCAGTAGGAATGAACAACAAAGAGAAGCAAAACCTATAATAGTATAGGGTTAATATCTTAGGTGTATAGTGCTATTAATTTGAGTCAAATAAAGGGTCTTGCGTTTCCAGATTCTAGCTAATCTTGAAACCTAGGCGAGGGAAGAGAGAGGCTGACTCGATCAATAGGAGGATTGATTAGTTAGGGCCAGCGGAAATGGACGACGGTCGATTTGTCTGTTTGGACGGTGATTGTTTTCTTTATGGTGCTACCATCTGAATCGCTATTTACGACATACGTACCAGCTGGGATATCGATAAATAGCCATGGCCCCTCGACCTCTTCTCTAGGAATCATCAAAAGTGGCGTTCCATCTTCTTTCATAATGTGGACGGAGACAAAGGCTAAATACGCCCTCTCACCCTGAACAAAGATCAATTTGAGTGGAAAGGGTGGGTAGGCGAGGCTCCGCTCTTTCTTTCCCAGCCCCGCGCTGAAATATTGAATTGACTCTTGTTCATACAGGGGAAATGTCATGGTTTTTGGGATACCTCCTTCAGGGAGGGGGATTTCCAATAGCTTCACCTGATTGGAGGTAGCCTCAGCAGGTGTTGCCCCGAAGGTAGTCAGGAGTGCCACAGAGAAAAAGCCGATGAGGAAAAAGAACGACAAGAGCACATGAAAAACACTTCTTCTCTCGGTCCGGTAGGTATCGGCAAGTGATGGTGGACATGTTCCAAACATTGTAGGTGAAGTGTTCATTAAGACTTTCCTCCTTATCTTAATCCCCACTCGAAATCGCTTAGGGGAATGTGTCATTGAGATGTCAAAGCTTACTTAAGAATAGCGCAATTATTAAAATGGTCAAGACCTCGTTCTATCAAAGAATAGAGCAGGCGTGTTGCTGTAGTTTCGGATAAACCTTTTTGGAAAAAGATTAGCCTTGCTCTATAACATGCTTGCCTCATAGATGAGGAGAAAGATCGTCAACAGATGGAGGGGAGCCAGATGATGCTCTGGGACTTTGTTCAACCGGTTGCAGGTCAGGTATGTCTTTTCGTGGATTCGCACCGAGTTGTTGAAATTTTCGAGCGGACGGCAAAATGCGATTTTCTAATGACGCGACCGTCGCATTGTAAGACTCAACTGCACGGCCCAGAGCATGGCCCATTTTAGAGAAATGCTCAGTCATGGTACCCATTCGTTCAGCCAATTCTTGACCTAACGCGCTAATCCGTTGCGCGCCTTCCGCAACCTGTTCTTGCCGCCAACCATAGGCAATTGCTCGCAACAACGCAATGAATGTGGTTGGTGTGGCAATGACAATTTTCTGCGTTAACGCGGACTCGATGAGTGATGGATCCTGTTCAGCCGCAGCGGCCAAAAAAGAATCGTTGGGAATGAACAAGACGACAAACTCTGGTGCCGCAGGAAATTGATCCCAATATTCTTTTGCAGCGAGTTGGCGAATGTGGGTTTTGACCTGGTCGGCGTGGCGTTTTAATGCCGTGTTACGCGATTCATCAGTATTGGCTTCCAAGCTATCTAAAAATGCGCTAAGTGGTACTTTCGAATCAACGACCACGTCCCGTCCCGCAGGGAGTTTGACTACCATATCAGGACGTAGTCGACCCGTTTCTGTTGAAACACTTTCCTGTTCATGGAAATCACAATAAGCCGACATGCCAGCTAATTCTGCAGTCTTGCGCAGGGCAATTTCACCCCATCGGCCTCGTACATGGGGAGATCGTAAGGCATTCACGAGCTTGGAGGTTTCGGTTTGAAGTGTCGACTGAGCTGTGGCTACATGTTTCAATTGTTCGCTCACCGAGCTGAATTCACGAAGCCGTTTGTCTTCTAACGCTTTGGTTTCTTGTTGATAGGTACGTAGAGATTCGGTGAGTGGGTTCATTAAGGCTTCCAGAGAAGTGTGGCGATGATTCAGTTCGATAGCGGTTTCGTCCTTGAGTGCTTTGAATTTTTCTTCGGCTAAAGCCAGGAATCCCTGATTATTCCCGGCTAAGGCCTCGGAGGCCAAGGAGCGAAACGTGTCGGATAGGCTGAGTTTGGCCTCCTCCAACATCGCTCGTTGAGATTCGAAGTGTTGCTGGGCATCAGATAATTTGGTTTCTGCCGAAACTTTTTCTACTTCCATGAGACGAAATTCCTTGCGAAGATCGTTGGCATCTTGTTGCAGAGCCATAAATTGGCTCCTTAGATCCTCCACTTGGACTTTACTGGCTGCAAGTTGGCTTTCGATAGTCTGGACGGCTTCCAACCTGCGGCTACGATGGAAGAGCGAACTCAGGGCCCAGGCGAGTCCAAATCCAATGAGAGTGCTGGTTAGAAGCCACCAAAGGTTTTGAGGATCTTGCAAGATATTCATGTGTGTGAAATGTGTATGGCGTGGAACGATTCAGGAGATTCCCTAGCCTGGCAAAATTTGTCCGGTCTTTTCAACTATTTCTTTAAGATTCATGAGATGATGTAGCGAGTGATTGTTAATGAAGACGGTATTTTTAAAGGGTTCTGGAATTGGTGCTCATAGACGAAATCCGTATTCTTGGGTACAGTAACATCAGGATCGGTAGGGGATCACTGCCTTCAGAGACTAGATAACAGGGGGAAGCCTTTATGGAGAAAAAACATCGAGTTTCTTTGTGGTATTTCATTATCGCATTTTGGGCGTTAATTATTCTCCAGGAAATTTATGTGGCGTCTCAACATATGGATGAAGTGCCCTATTCTCAATTTAAGGCATGGGTCCAAGACGATAAGGTGGCTGAGGTTTCCATTACGGACACGATCATTCACGGAAAGTTGAAACAGGAACGAGACCAGGATGGCTCTAATTGGTTTCAGACTGTGCGGGTAGACGATCCAGATTTGGTTCGGTTGCTTGAGGAAAAGCAAGTGGAATTTGCTGGCGTGGTCATCAGTACTCTTTGGAAAGATGTGGCCTCTTGGGTCGTGCCAATCTTAATCTTTGCCGGAATTTGGTTTTGGCTTTTGCGGAAACTCGGGCAGGGTGCTGGCGGTGGATTTATGCGTATTGGTAAATCCAAAGCCAAGGTGTATATGGAAAAGGATATCCCTACGCGCATGAAAGATGTGGCGGGAGTGGATGAAGCCACGGAGGAATTATTTGAGGTCGTGGAATTTTTGCGTACACCCGAAAAATATACGCGAATTGGTGGAAAAATTCCTAAAGGTGTCCTCCTGGTTGGTCCTCCAGGCACAGGAAAAACATTGCTGGCCAAAGCCATAGCAGGAGAAGCTGGTGTGCCGTTTTTTTCAATCAGTGGATCGGAATTCGTCGAAATGTTTGTTGGAGTTGGTGCGGCCCGTGTCCGCGATTTGTTTGAGCAAGCGCAAGCGAAGGCACCCTGTATTATTTTTATCGATGAGCTCGATGCGATAGGGAAGGCTAGGGGATCAGGCCCAATGGCGCATGAGGAACGGGAGCAAACCCTGAATCAACTGTTGGTTGAAATGGATGGGTTCGATCCCCGCGTTGGCGTGATTATTTTAGCGGCCACGAATCGACCAGAAATATTAGATCAAGCCTTGCTCCGTGCCGGACGGTTCGATCGGCAAGTGTTAGTTGACCGTCCTGATCGGGTAGGACGAGCGGCGATTTTGGCTATTCATGCGAATGCGATTAAATTGGCTCCAGGCGTGGAATTAGAAAATATTGCCGCCATGACGCCTGGAATGGTTGGGGCAGATTTGGCGAATGTCGTCAATGAAGCCGCGTTGCTGGCCATTCGTCGCGGGCGAGAAACCGTGGAGCAGGAAGATTTTCAAGAAGCGGTTGAACGCGTCATTGCGGGACTGGAAAAGAAAAATCGTGTTTTGAGCGAAGAAGAACGTCGGCGAGTTGCTCATCATGAAGTCGGACATGCGTTAATTGCGATATCCTTACCCGGATCAGATCCAGTTCATAAGATTTCCATCATTCCGCGGGGCATTGCGGCGTTGGGGTATACGCTCCAATTACCCACAGAAGATCGCTATTTATTGACGCGAACAGAATTAGAAAATCGTATTGCGGTACTTCTGGGTGGACGAGCGGCCGAGGAGCTAGTATTTGGAGAAGCCTCGACTGGAGCAGCTGACGATTTACAAAAAGCCACTAGCATCGCAAAGCGAATGGTCAAAGATTATGGCATGAGTGATACGTTAGGCACTGTAGCCTTGGATCAGTCGGTGAAGCCTACATTTTTACAGGCGCCTGAAACTTCTTCGGCTACAGCCTATTCCGAGAAAACGGCACAAGAAATTGATTCAGAAGTGCGGCGGTTAATCGATGAGCAAGGTCAGCGTGTTCAAATATTGCTTGCGAAGTTACAACCCGTGTTGTTGTCTGCAGCCCAACAACTACTTACGGCAGAGGTTATGACCGGAGAAGAATTACAGGCTCTCCTTCCGCAGAAGCAAGAAGAACCGATCCTTCAGTAAACACTTCCAATTTCAAAAGCTTTGTGGCGTGTGTACCCTGATAGCCTGGGGCTTGCTCCGTTAGCCGATCTTCCGAGCGCCCATGAGCTGACAATGATTTTTTCTTCTCATTTCCTGATTCATCTCAAAAAAATGGGTTAAGAATGGTTCCTCACCACAAGCTAGACCGTACCGTAGATGTGAATCAATGGCTTGAATGTGGGTCGGGGGACCCTCCATGCTGGGGTTTTTGAATGTCTTGGGTTTCATGGGTTGTTTGGATATCATAGACCGCTCCTTCTTTTTCCAGGACCTCGGTCCCATATCGATAATTGGGAGACATCGTATTATGGGCCATGCGCCGGTCTATTGGATTCTGAAACTCTATTTTGGTTTTTAAGGTTTCGTTGGCCAGGACCACCACTTTCATATTTAAGAATCCTCCCATCCCCGCGTGCCACGCGATCAGGGAATAGGACCCTTCCGGAATATCGGGAAGAGTGAAATTCCCCTCTGCATCAGTAATGGCGTAGTACGGGTTGTCTACTCTGACGCCCCAGCTTTGCATGTACGTATGAAAGCCGCATTCCAAGTATAATATCCTACGCCCTTGAGAGAACTTAACGGTGTCGAGCATGGCCTCTCCAGGCTTGTGCTGATGATCCTTGATTCGGTCCTTAGGATGGAATGGATTAAGCCGAAGCGGGCGATGAAGCATGACTCTTGAGCCAAAGGGGGCTGTTTCATATATTTGTACATCATGAATAATGGGATCCATATTGACGATGTGGAGTGGTTGTTGGTTTTTCACAACTGAGACCCAGGGAGCAAAGAGGCAATCCTCCACTGTGACTTTGACGGCACCTGTTTCGGGGAAAGGTTTCCCTCGTGAAATTCCCTCAAGGAAAACCACCGTATTTTGGAGCCCTCCATCCGCTGCTACTTGAAATTCATCAACTAGGCGCCATCCGGTTCCCGTCGAAATTCGTCCGCAAAAGTCTGTATCGGGATTGGTAATTAAACTATAGGCTAATGCCGGGGGTTCTTTCCCCGCCAATGTCACTTTTCCGGAAATCGTGCCGCCATTGGAAACCGGCATTTCCTTATAGGCCCACGTTGTGGAAGGCAGGCTAATAATCAGTGCAATGGTGAAAAACCCGATGGCGAATCTCATGGATCAATCCTTTGGTAAAGCGAAAAGATAACAAATTTAAACAACCTGAGATTCTAAGGAATTCTCGCCCTCCATTTCCAGTCCCTAGGACTTTCCGGGTAGTGACCAAATAGATTTAAAAAATTTTCGGTATTTGGGTTTTCATAGGGCAAATACCTCCTAAGGTTAGTTTTGAGGCATTCAGCTACATTTCTGATAAATACCTCTGTCGCTCTATTCCCCACTATTTGTAATTTTCCCCCTTTGAAAATCTGAAATTCCTCACATTGTAAAGGAATTTTCTTACTCATACCCATAATTGTTCTTTTCAGAAAAAGGCATATCTCTTGCCAAATCTTTAAAGCAGAATCAGCAATCATTGTGTATTTACGCGAAGGTTTGGGGAATGGAAGGAAATTTATATGAATTATTTGAAATAGTAGGTCGCGTGAGGAAAAATGGCCTTCCGGAGCCACCGAAATGATGAAAGAAATCAGGTAAGTCAAGACAAAAGTCCCTTGCGAATCCTGAAGGGAGACGAGCTATGAAATATTTATTGGCAGTGGACGGATCGGATCAATCATTGGATGCCACGCGTGCGTTTGAAGTCTTATCTCCAGCAGAAAGCTTAAAGGTTCTGCATGTCGTAAACGTTCCTGGTGTCCCTTATCCGGCGATGGGTGCCAATGTCGCAAAAGATTTAGCAATGACTGTGGAAAAGGCAATGAAGGAAGAAGGAGAACGTGCATTAGATCAAGCCGTGTCTCTCTTGCCTCTTCATCCAGGCTCTGTTTCCAAACAGCTGGAGATGGGCAGCCCCGCTGAATCGCTCATCAAAGTGGCCCAAGACGAGAAAGTCGACCTGGTCGTCATGGGTGCTCGGGGTGTAGGACGCATACGAGAACAGATCTTTGGAAGTGTCTCGCATCGGGTGATGACGCATGCTCCTTGCTCGACCTTACTTGTTAAGCAATCCGTTCGGACCATTAAGAATTTGCTGGTTCCCATTGATAGCCAGGAAGATGCCGATGCAGTCTTAAGGTTTTTCAAGAAAAATCCCTTTCGAGAGGCTTGTTCGGTCACGGTTCTCCATGTGATTGCTATGGTGGATCCGGTATGGCCAGTGGGGGCGATGATCCCGCAAGAATTTCGCAAAGAGATGATCAGTTATGCCGAGAAGTTTACTCAGGTTCTGTGTTTGGAATTGGAACGGTTGGGGCACCAAGCCAAAGGCTTGGCCATTGAAGGGGCGCCATCATTCACGATTGTCGATGAGGTCAACAAGACGAAGCCCGACCTCTTGGTGATGCGACCGCAGAGTCATTCAGCAGTAGGCCGATTTTTTCTGGGGAGTGTGTCGCATTCTGTTGTGCACCACACAGACTGTTCACTCTTATTGGTCAGGGAATAAGATGGGTAGAAAATGGAGAGGCTGGATGAAAACCTCTCAGAGATGTTGGGTAAGATATAGAGGTTTCATTAAAGAATCCTAAAAGCTGGAAGTCGTATGAACGCGAAATGGTATCTCATTGGTGCGGTTGGTGTGGGAGTTGCGGTCTTTTTCTATCTTTTCTTTTGGTGTGCCGACCCTTGTCATTAAGCAACTGAAATTCATGACTATATGGACGAGACTCCGTTGATGAGGGAGGTTCCTTCGATACTTTTGGTGACCCGATTATGACGAAGAATTTGTTTTCCAGCCTTGTTTCATCTGAATATACATAAACGAGGCGGTCCAGGTGATGAGGAGCAGCCCGGTTAAGGCTTCCATACCTGTGAGGAATCGAATAGGCCCTTTGGGAATCAAGTCGCCGAATCCTAACGTGGTGTATGTCACAAAGGAGTAGTATCCACAATCACCCAGGGTATGGGTGAAGCCACCTTCCAGTGAACCGAATTGACCTGACTCGGTTAAATAACAATAGCCTAATCCAAATACCCATATTTCAATGACATGGGCCACCATGGCACTGAACATACAAACCAATAAGGCCAAGCGGAAGCGCCCGTGAGTAGATGCCATGAAGGCTGATAACCAGCGGAGGGCTTCAAAGTGAATAAGGACCGTCAGGGCAACTAAAAATGCTGTCACGAGAAGAGTAATGAACATAGTCGTCGTGAGAATTTGTTAGGAGGGTTTGATTGGCGATAGAAAATTTCACCCAAATGTTAGCAAATTTTTGGGAGTTGTTCTCTTGAAAGAAGATCAAGAATTCTTTGGGTTCCATACCCATTTTGTAGGGTGACGAGTGTCCGATTTGAAGTTGTTTATGTAAACATAATTTATCAGATATCCACGGCTTCTTGTGATTAGACAGCGGTTGAATCTTCTTTTTTCCTCATCTTCGAATGATGCCCTCCCTCAAACTTTGGACTTCTGACTGTGAGGATGGGGTACGGACTGTTTTGTAAGACTTTGCTCGTGGTGCTGCCTAAGAGCAGGCGAGACAGGCCTTTTCGACCATGCGTACCCATGACCAGTAAATCGGCTTGTTTAGTGGAACTCGTTTCCAAGATGGCTTCCACGGAATGCTTCTCCACCAACTCGTATTGTGCCGACAGCCCTTCATCGACGAGTACTTTGGTCAATTCCTGTAATCGTTGCTCAACCTTTTTCCGGTTGGCTTTGTCTTCCAGTGGATGTGTCAACGAAAAGTCTAAACTGTAGGATAGGGGTTCGATCGCACAAACCAGGGTCAAAGGAACATCAAACCATTTGGCCACTTCAACCGCGTATTCATAAGCATCCATTGAGCAGTCGGAGAAGTCTATCGGCAGAACCATTTGCCGAGGTTGTACCGTGAGCTCATGCATGCCAGCGGTTTCTTCGGGGCTTCGATCAGGAATTGATAAAACTGGGCAGGGGGCCCGTTGAATGACCCGTTCCGCCACGCTTCCAAACAGGAAGCGGTTGAACCCCGCCCAACCATGCGTTCCCGTGATAATTAAATCGGCTTTGCATTCTCGAGCCACATCGCAAATTTGGGAAGAGGGAAGACCGGCTCGCATCTCTATCGAAGTCTGAGGAACCTTTTGGTGCGCTTCAGCCAGGAGTTGATTCAAGTGTTTTTCGGCCACCTTGCGTTGCTCTTCCAGGTAGCGTTGGGCGATACCGGCGTCGATATCCAATCCGGGCTGGAGGGTGAGTCCATGAAACAGGGTTAATTGGGCATTAAGCACTTTGGCCCATTCCATGGCATAGCGAAAGGCTGGTGCGGAACATGGGGAAAAATCCGTGGCAAAGAGAATATGCGTCACAATGTTAACCATTTGATCCCCCAAAGACTTTAGAGTGAATAGTTAGAAGTTAAAAGTAAGTAGTAAGAGAGTAGAATTTCTTTTTCTGGCCCCTGACAATTTACTCCTTACTCCTCCCTTCTAACTTGCTTGCTACACCGCATCCACAATCAGTAGTAAAATCTCGCCCTTCATGTCCGGATGAATTGAACATTGAAATTCGAAGCGTCCAGTTTTATCAAGAACCAATCGGAAAGAGGCTTCCTTCCCAGGGTCCACGAAAGCTCCTTCTACTCCCTTCCCGTAGGTGACGACACCATTACTCTCGACATGGGTGAGGGTGTTTAAAAACATTTGTGATCCGAAGTCATGTCGCACTTTGTCCAGATTCTTCACTCGAATAATCGTATCGGCATGTAGTTGAAGAGGCATTTGTGATGTTAAAAACTTATAGCCTTCAATGGTCACATTCACTTCCTGTTGTGATTGGGCACTGGAAAACAGGGTTCCTCCAACCAAAAGAATTCCTAGAATCATGATCCCTATCCGTTGAAGCCGGCGTCCCCATTGATATTGCATAGATCGATCCTCTCCTTTCCTTATCCATGTGGTTGTAGTGGCCCTTGACATAATGTATTGAGAAAGCAATGGATATGCCAAGAAGAGAAGATAGAGTCTGCAAAGTTTTTTAGCCGTATTTCTTCAGAAAAGCGGCGTTGCCAAGATTCCCCAAATGTGAGTTCGTGTCTTGAAGAATCCTTGGCTGTAGCAGATATCCGCAATGGCGTTAGAAGTAAGGTGAAGGACGCAGAAAGATAAACCATTAAAAAGCCCCATTTGAAAAAGGGGGGTAGGAGGGATTGGCTTGGCTAACGAACGATGAGAACGGGGCAATCAGCCTGATGGAGAACAGAATGAGAGACACTCCCCATGAGAAATCTGGCAAGACCTCCCCGACCATGAGTACCCATCAGGATAAGGTCTGCTTGAGAGGCCTTGGCTTGTTCAAGAATAGCAAATGCAGGATCCCCCATTCCTACTTTAGTCTCTGCAGAGTAGTTCATGCGAGTGAGTTTGTCGGACACAGATTTCATGCGATCTTGCGCCTCTTCGATAGCGTGTAGTTCGAGAAGTTTCTCCTGCCCTAAGGTCACAGGCCAGGCTGGTTGAGGCGGAGGCCAAACGGCGAAGACATCAACGGCCACGGCTTCACGAAAGGGTTGGAGGGCTAAAAACTGTAAGGCAATGGAAATATCTTCTTCTCCCTCAATTGGCAAGAGTATCTTTTTCAAGCGGGGAACGGGTTCTTTGATAATCAAGGTTGAACACGGCGCATGCATGAGGACTCGATGCGATGTGCTACCCAACATCAGTTCCTTAACCCGGCTCAGCCCCCTTGCTCCCAGAATAATCAAATGGGATTTGGCGGATTGCGCTGTTTCTAAAATCACATTCACTGGGTGGCCTACCTGATGAATCCGTTGAACTTGAGAAAAATCAGAAGGAAGCTGTTCCTGGGCCTGATTAAGAATCCCTTCCCCCTCCTTCCGTAATTTGGTTTCCATATCGGCCTCAACTTCCGCGCGAAGTTCAGGGGTAATCATCGCATAATTAAAATCAGGAAGGTTGAGGGCGTGAACGAGGACTAAATCTTCAGGAGGCGCGAGATGTGCAAGAGTTTGAACTGCATGTCCCGAACCCTTTGAGCCATCGACCGCAACAATGATTTTCATTCACAGAACCTTTCGAGAGTCGATAGGACTCCATATAATAGTTCTAAATTTTAGCAAGAGAAGTGCCACGGCAAGGCTCATTCTTTTTTTTGTGGTGTTCATGCAAGCAAATACATACGGAAATCCTTTTATCTATCATGAACCAGAAATCCTCATGATATTGATAATGATTGAATCGTCTAGTCATGATGGGTATAAACACTGAGCATCATAACTCCCCCCAAATGATGCAAAATGCCACACATGAGAATTTTCCAATTGGCGCAAATTTCTACAATTGGGTGTGTTTGTGAAATATGGCCATGAATTTCCCAAGATGATGGCTGTGCTATTAAAGGATTAAGAAGTTTTCCTCCTTGTTGGCTAAAAGGTTTATTATCGAATACCCCAATTGTGACTCATTCACCGCAGTGAGACAAGGAATTTATCTATGACACAAGACGCTTCTTCCATCTTAGTGGTTGATGATGAACAAGAAATGCGGCAATTGTTACAGGACACGTTAGAAGAAGACCACTATCGAGTTGTCGTGGCCTCAGATGGGCAAGAGGCGCTGACTCGAATGGAATCTGAAAAATTTCCTGTTGTGGTGACTGATTTACGAATGAAAGGAATGGATGGGCTTGGATTATTGGAACAGGTCGTCCAAAAGCATCCAGAATCGAATTTGATCATGATGACGGCCTTTGGCACCGTGGAATCGGCGGTCGATGCGATGAAACACGGAGCCTTTGATTATCTCACCAAACCTGTCAAGACGGATGAGCTGTTGGTGACGGTGCAAAAGGCGCTGCGAGAGGCACTCCTTCGACAGGAAGTTCAGCAATTACGTCAAGTGGTCAATCGGGAATTTGCTTTCGATCAAATCTTAGGTAAGAGCAAGCCCATGCGAGAAATTTTTAATCTCATACGCCGAGTGGCTGACTCGCAGACGAATATCTTAATTACTGTGGAGAGTGGAACCGGAAAAGAATTGGTGGCCAAAGCGATTCACTTTAATAGTCAACGGAAGTCTAAACCGTTTGTTCCAGTAAATTGTGCCGCCATTCCTGAACTTTTATTGGAAAGTGAGCTCTTCGGGCATGTACGTGGGTCATTCACGGATGCGAAATCGGACAAGC
This sequence comes from Phascolosoma agassizii, assembly GCA_035593235.1. Classification (NCBI taxonomy): domain Eukaryota; kingdom Metazoa; phylum Annelida; class Sipuncula; order Phascolosomatiformes; family Phascolosomatidae; genus Phascolosoma; species Phascolosoma agassizii. The sequence goes on from JAVJHY011702336.1 coordinate 30,892, forward strand.
ATGGCTTATTCGAAGAGGCTCACGATGGTACATTGTTTCTGGATGAGGTCAGCGAATTGCCCATGATTCTACAAGCCAAGTTACTACGGGCTGTGCAGGAGCGAGAGATTCGTCGGGTCGGAGCTACGAAGTCGACGTCGGTAAATGTTCGCATCATTGCCGCCACGAATGTATTGTTGGCCGAAGAAGTCAAGGTGAAACGGTTTCGGGAAGACTTATATTATCGGTTGAATGTGATTGAAATACGCCTTCCCCCGCTTCGTGAGCGAAAAGAAGATATTCCCTTGCTGGTCCACGGGCTGCTGCAAAAGAGTTTGACGGCCCAGCAGAAGGAGGTTGAGGGGATCGCGGACGCGGCACTCGCTCGGTTAATCGATTATCAATGGCCTGGCAATGTCCGCGAATTAGAAAATATTCTGGAGCGTGCAGCCACCTTAACTCAGGGGCAGCAAGTTTCTTTGGAGGATTTGCCTCCTAACATTCAAGATATTCAAGGGGAAGGGCAATTTATTGAAGATGCAGTCGAACAGACACTTCCCCTCGAGCAAGTGGAAAAATCCTATATCCGTCGAGTGTTGGAAAAATTGGGTGGGAATAAATATCAAACGGCTCATGTGTTGGGCATTGATCGAAAAACACTGTACCGCAAGCTGTCTGAAATGGAGGAAGGGCATTTAGAGCAAGGAAAAGGAAAAAGTTAGGAGTAAGTAGTAAGGAGGTAGGGGGAAGAGTTGAGAAAAATTGGTTTCTCCTGACTCCTCATTGTTCACTACCGACTATTTGCGTCTCATGCGAAGCAATCTATGAAAAGCGAATCGTCCTCAATGAACCAAAAACTAGAGCAGGAACTCCGGTTACTTCGGCAAGAAGTGGCTGAGTTGCGCGCCGAACATACTACTCACCTCGACACAGAGGAAGGGTTGCACGCATTGGAGCGGCAAATGGCTAGCATCATCCACTCGGCGATGGATGGCATTATTACTATTGATGATGAGCACAACATTGTGCTCTTTAATGCGGCAGCCGAGGAGATTTTCCAATGTCCGGCTTCCGACGTGCTCGGCAAACCCTTGGATCAATTTATTCCAGAATCCATGAGGTCGGCTCATCGTGAGCATCTTCAGCGTTTTGCAGAAAGTGGGGAGACGTCACGCCGAATGGGCAAATATCGTGAGATTTCTGGGCTGCGATACACAGGAGAAATGTTTCCGATGGAAGCATCGATTTCTAAGGTGGAACGATCAGGGAAGCGTTGGATGACGGTCATTCTTCGTGATATCTCCCAACGAGTGGGCGATATGACTAAACAACGAGCATTAGAACATCAACTACGAAAAACCGAGCGGCTGGCTGAACTTGGGACGTTGGCATCAGGTATGGCTCATGAAATTGGGACGCCAATGAATGTGATTTTGGGGCGCGCCGAATTATTAATGCGCAAAGCCAAGGATGAATCGACGAGGCAGGGTTTGGCAACCATCGTAACCCAGGTGGAGCGCATTACAAAAATCATGAATCAATTGTTAAGCTTTGCTCGGATGCGCCCCTCTGAACAACGTGCCGTTGATTTTGTTATGGCAGTAGAAAATGTGTTGGATATGCTAGTAGAGAAATTTAATAGCCACGGTATTCACGTTGTCAAAGACTATTCACCCGATCTCCCTCAGGTATTAGCCGACTCTGATCACATCACCCAGGTACTTTTAAATTTGCTGTTAAATGCCAGCCAAGCCATGCCCGAAGGTGGGAATCTTACTCTTAAGCTTTGCCCCAATGGAGATATGGTCGAATTCAGCGTACAGGATACAGGCACTGGCATTCCTGAAGATCAGATGTCCAAAATTTTCGATCCCTTCTTCACCACCAAGGCCGTTGGCGAAGGTACCGGACTAGGCTTGACTGTAGTCCATGGCATTATCCAAGAACATAACGGGACGATCCACGTAAATAGCATTCTCAATCAAAGCACGACTTTTACGATCTCTCTCCCTGTGTATTCGGCGTAATCCGTACGGACGTTGTCCACTACAGTAGTCAATGCCCTTCAGGCTCGATATGGACCACGACATCTTCTATGGAATCAAAATGGGTGAAAAGGAAGGCTTCTACCTTGGTGGCCAAAACATGTGCTTGCTTGACAGACCATGTTGGCTCCACATGAATGGAGAGGTCTACGAATACATGATTTGCTAACCCACGTGTTCGGATTTCGTGACAGTCTAAAATGCCCGGTATGGTCATCACTTCTGTTCGAATGTCTTGAGGGTCTATTCGGATCTGGTCGGTTAATGACGACAACACATCTTTCAGAACAATAATCGCAGTCCAAGCGATGACGCCAGCGATCACCACGGCCACCAATGGGTCGACCCATGGATAACCAGCTTGAATGGCGAGGAATCCCGCCAGGACGGACAACGATGTAAGAACATCACTGGCTGTGTGATACGAGTCAGCCGTCAGAATATCACTTTTTAACACACGCCCTTTCTTTCGTTCCCATTTCGTCACAAAGATATTAATACTCATCGTGATAAGCATGATCATAAAGCTAATGGCGGTGACCTCAGGATGTAGGTCCATCGTCCAAGATCGGTAGGCTTTCCAGAGGAGATAGAGACACGTTAGGACAAGGAAGCCCCCGATGGCCCCAGCGGTCAACGTCTCAAACTTTTTATGACCATACGGATGGTTGGCATCAGGCTGTGGTGAAGCCAACCATAGCCCCATCAACCCAACGACATTTGACAGGCCATCGAAAAAAGAATGCAGCCCATCGGCCTGCATCCCAAGTGATTGGGTTTTCAGCCCATAGACCCATTTCGCAGTAGCCACGAACACATTCAGGAGTAGGACCCACCACAAAATTCGGCGGGTTTCTTGAAGGCGTGTCATTTCAATTGCTACAGGAACATGAGCTGGGTGGTAATCGAGGAGTCACTACGAGAAGCGGAGTTTTATTTCGGTGACGGCAGAAATGCCTCCAGCCTGAAACAAATCTCCTTATACTTGAGTATCGTCTGCTATTATTAAGGCATTCCGAGCTATTAGCTGTCCAAGTAACTCGAAAATAATAGAAGATCGAGTGACAATCCGCAATTCTGCATTCTTTGAAATTTGACTTTGGTGGTTGGTTTGGAGTCTCAGTCTATTGCTAATTCTGTTTGGGTCAGGGCGCCATGGGAATGAAATGAGGGGTAAGAATTATCCGTATCCGAACACTTTTGAAGTATTTCCCAACCATGTTGTCTGCAACGATCGTAGGGACTTAGGAAGTTCAGAGGTGATTCTTGAATTGTTGAAGCCGGTCGGCGATTGACAGGCCCTCTTCCTTGCGATCAGTGTGCGGTCGAGTCACCGTGCTCATGGAGCCCTCCTTTAGGGTTTGAGACAGGATAATCGTGGTCGACTTTTCGTGTGTTGATCCCTACCGCGTGCCATGCTGGGCAATAGCCGATGATGCCGGTCAACAAGGCAATGAGACCAACCACCATGAGCACAAGATCTCCCCATCCCGGCAAGATGGCAAATCCAGATAAGGCGAGGAGAACAAGTCCCACCGCGATGCGAATAATTCGTTCATGATGTCCAAGGTTACGACAGGTCTTCATTGTTCACCTCCTCTAATCAAATTCACTCCAGCTATTCAGGGTCATCATCGAGCGTTTCGTTGGCCACGCGCACAGCTCCCAGGATTTGATTGGCATCAAACGGGCGTCCCATAATTTGCAGGGCTCCCAAGTGTGTGGCTTCTGGGGCTAGTGATTGAGCGGATTGTCCGCCTAAGGCGACCACTTTGCCTGAATACCCTTCGGCTCGAAGTTGACGCAAAATAGTCAGTCCGCTGGGATGGGATAAATATAAATCAAAAATCATGTGAGAAGGCTGATGGCGAAACACTAAATCCACAACATTTTCTCCTTCACCAAGTAAAAGGAAGGGATCTCCCTTTTCTGTCAGCGTGTGTTGTGAATGACTTAGTAAGATTGGATCGGCTGCGGCGATGAGTAGCATGGGAATAGGTTCCTCATTTCGTTTCTACATATTGAAGTATGCCAAGAGTTGTGCCACAAACCTAGGAAATGGGAAGTCCTGAGTTTCCACCCATATGGCTAATTGTAAGATGGGGATTGTCCCAAAATTCCTCACTCTGTTCAGAGCAGGTGTTGCACTTGGCCTCAGGAGAGCCTGGAAATGATAGAATCCCTGGAGGGAAAAGGGATGTATCGGCGCGGGGAAAATTGGTGGGTTGCGAGACCAATACGTGAAAGATTAACTTCCCTATACTTTGCTCAAATGACTATGGATTCAAAAGCTTTTTCTGACAACCACATATCTGGGGAGAGTGATCGTTTACAACTGCCATTCATATGAGACAATCTGGCCTGGGTATAGTCGAGTGGCAATTGTTTCCTGGTTCTTGGCTTGGGACGTGCGGGAAGGTCGAGAAGAACTCAACTTCTCGACATGGAATCGATACGGGCAAAAGAAACGCAACAAAATGATCAAGGAAATCTGGGAAGAGGTTGAGGAAGGTGAAATGCCGCCGTGGTTCTACCTCCCTTTGCACCCAGAAGCGAGGCTTTCGGATCAGGATCGCGGTGTCCTGGGAGCATGGACAGCAAGTGTCCCGTCGGCTTCAGAAGAGGCGAATGATCATTAGAGGGATCGAATCGTGGGCCCTAAATTTTGTGCATTTCCTAAGACTCTGTGGCATACTAATTTTTGGGAAGAATATATGCGCTTGTTAAATAATCACCGTTGAATTTACATGCTATTGTAGGGGCCAAGGCCTAATGATTCGGATTTCAGCTGTATTAACAATACTACTGGTTTTGGGTTTGGGCATTCAGAGCTTCTCAAAGAGATCAGAAGAAAAGTATCCTCATCCTATTTTCATCCCATTTGAGCGTAAATGTAATGGAAATAAAGACAAGAAATTTACTAACGAAGTCATTTTGCGAATAAAAAACGCACATGCCAAGTGGATTGAAAAGTCAAAAGAATCTGATAGTTCCCGGGCCAACTTTTGTGAGGCGGACCTAAGTGGCGCAGACTTTGTTATGGCCATGTTAGCGGGCGCCAACTTTAGAAAAGCCAAGCTGCAAAAGGCGAATCTGAAGCACGCGAATCTAATGAGGGCCAACTTCACCGAAGCTTGGCTTCATGGGGCTAATTTGGATAATGCCATGCTTCATCTGGCTACATTCCAAGACGCTAAATTTGAAGCTGCCTCTCTACAGGATGCCATGCTGTATCAAGCCAAACTTCAAGGGGCCGACTTAAGCAAGGCAAAAGGCCTCAATCAATATCAAATTAATATGGCCTGCCTAGATAAACACACGAAACTTCCTCCCGATTTGTTCCATCCAAAGTCCTGTTCTTGAAATTCTCACAATCAGGTCAAGGTATAGAGGGGGTGCTCCTTTTAAATGAAGATGGTTTTTTTTCTAATCCAAAATGAATATGATTAATCCTTACTGGGTGACAGTCACGTAAATCATCGGAAGGTATGACTGTATGGTTAACTTTGTCGTCATACTATGAGGTCGTAAATGGGTGTCCATTTTCTGGGAATGGCGCCGTGATTCCCGCTTGTGCTGGAACGGCCAAGAGAGTCATGGGAATGACAGTGGAATACGCTCAACATACAAGATGAATAGAATTCTATAGGTATCCCATGAGTCCAAAGAAGAATTCATCATCAAATCTCAAAACGCTCAGTCAAAAGGCCGAGACTTCGCTCAGAACCTCCCAGGTGCAGGTGAAGAAGATGTCCCTGCACGAGATCCAACAGCATGTGCACGAACTGCAGGTGCATCAAATTGAATTGGAGAGGCAAAATAAAGAACTCCGTCGTTCGCAACTCGACTTCCAACGCGCACACGATCGCTATGCCGATTTGTATGACTTCGCGCCCGTGGGATTTCTCATCATGAATGTCCGAGGAGAAATTCTGGAGGCCAACCTTACCGCGTGTCAGTTCCTTGCGGTAGAACGAAAATCCTTGATTCACCAGAAGCTGGAAAATTTTGTGGTTGCCGAGGATCAACCCACTCTCCGTCGCTATTTCCACAGCGTCGAGCAGGGGCACACCATAAAAATTTCTGATGTAATCCGAATGAAGACTTGGCATTCAGCCTATTTTGTTCAGCTGGAAAGTCTCTATGCTGATTCGGGCGCCCCAAACCCTGATGCTCGGTTTCGCCTGGCTATGGTCGACGTCACTGAAAAAGAAAAGATTAAGCAAACACTTGTCGATGCACAGACAATCAGCCATCAAGTTTTTGAAAGTTCCCCGGATTATATTTCGGTCGTTGGTCGTGATTACCGTTACCAGCAGATTAACCATGCGTATGAAGTTGCGCATGGCCGCTCTCAAAAAGAAATTGTCGGGGTGCACATTTCTCTGCTTCTTGGGGAAGAGGTGTTTCAGAAAACAGTCAAGCCTCACTTCGATCGAGCGTTAGCTGGAGAAACGGTCAACTACGAGTCATGGTTTAGTTTTCAATCTTTGGGTCAACGCTTCATGACTGTAACGTATGCGCCTCTACGGGCGGGAAATAAGGCAATTGATTCTGTCGTTGCGATAGTCCGAGACCTCACTGACCGAAAGCTCGCCGAGGAGGCCCTGCTGAAAAGTGAAGCCCAACGTCAGTTGGCCATGGGTGCAGCAAAGGTTGGAACCTGGACGTGGGATGTGACGACCGATGAGGTGGTCTGGTCTCAGAATGTTGAAGAACTTTTCGGTTTGCCTCAGGGGACCTTCGCAGGCACATATCACGCCTATCGTGATTTGATTCATCCATCAGACCTGAGCGCAGTGAATGAAGCCGTTTTTAACACGGTCAATCATAATGAACCCTATGACATTGAATATCGTATTATCTGGCCGGATGGAAGCACGCATTGGGTGTCGTGTCGAGGGAGTATTGTCGGAAACCAGTCAACCGGGATCCCACTTTGGCTCGCTGGCACCGTTGTCGATGTCACCGAGCGTCGACAATCTCAAGAAGCGTTGAAAAAAGAAGAACAATTCATTGACAAAATATTGGATACGGCCGAAGCTCTTGTCGTGGTTCTTGACCCGGAATGGCACATTGTCCGGTTTAATCGAGTATGCGAAAAATTGACTGGGCGCAACATTGAAGACATGAGGGGAAAGTCCTTCCTTCAACTCTCGGTAATATCCGGAGAAGATGCCCAAGACGTGAAGAACCTTCTGGGTTCGTTTAAAGAGAGACAATTCCCGAAATCCTTTGAAAATGCATGGCTCGATTGCGATCGCCAGCTGCGTTGGATCAGTTGGTCCAACACGGTCATACGGGACAAACAGGGGAAAATCGAAAATATTATTGCTACGGGTATTGATATTACCCAGCGAAAACTGGCTGAACAGGAAATTCAGCGTCTTTCAATCCAAAACACATTAATCCTCAACTCCGCTGGGGAAGGGATTTATGGGCTTGATGTACAGGGGAAGATCACGTTTTTTAATCAGGCAGCCCAACGCCTGACTGGCTGGAAGGTGGAAGATGTTCTGGGTAAAGTTGTTCACCCCCTTTTGCATCACTCCAAGGCGGATGGGACACCTTATCCCCCAGAAGAATGCCCGATTTATTCATCATTAAAAGATGGAACCGTGCATTATCAGGTGCCCACCGAAGTATTCTGGCGTCAAGACAGAACGTATTTTCCAACAGAGTACACCAGCACTCCAATTTTTGACGAGGGAAGGCAAATCAAGGGGGCCGTGGTCACCTTTCGGGACATATCTGAACGCCATAGAAATGAAAATCTGTTACGAGGAGAACAACAGATTCTTGAAATGGTCAGTGTAGAGAAATCGCTAGTAGAGATTTTCGAAAGGATTTGCCGTTTTGTAGAAGAACTGGATCGTGAGTCCATCTGTTCGATTTTTCTGTATGATGGGATGACCCTTCGCGTTGGAGCAGCTCCCTCTCTCCCGCCATCGTATGCCCAAGCCCTCGAAGGCATGTTAAGCAGCTCAGAAGGAGGATCTTGTGGAACTGCTGCTTATAGAAAAGAACAGGTGATTGTGTCGGATATTGCGACTGACCCTCTTTGGAAACGATTTCGCACGTTAGCATCGGAACATGGCCTACGCGCGTGCTGGTCCACACCCATTCTGTCTAAATCGGATACGGTCCTTGGAGTGTTGGGAATCTACCACCGCCAACCTCAAAATCCCAAGCCTACCGATTTTGCACTCATGGATCTTTCATGCGGCCTTGCCGGGATTGCCATTGAACGGCATCGAGCACAGGCCGCCTTACAGACCAATAAGGAGGAACTCCAAGCACTTGGCGGACAATTGATTTCAGCCCAAGAAGATGAACGTCGGAGAATTTCACGAGAGCTTCATGATGACATGAACCAACGTCTAGCGGTCTTGGCCTTGAATATCCAATCGGCGCAAAAGGGATTAGGCCCATCATCTCCGATGTACCAAACTCTCCAGAAGCTGTACGATGGGGTATCGACGCTTTCAGATGATGTTCGGCATTTGGCTTACCAATTACATCCTTCGATTTTGGACGATCTTGGACTCGAAGTGGCTTTACAATCCTATCTCAATGATTTTTCAAAATGGGAAAACATTCCAGTTGTTTTTATCGCAACGAATATACCCGTTTCCCTGTCTCAGGAAATTGCTTCGTGCCTGTATCGCCTGACTCAAGAATGCTTAAGAAATGTCAGCAGGCATGCCGAGGCTTCTCAGGTCGAAGTGAAGCTGATCGAAGAAGAGGGAGGGCTGAAACTATCTATTAAAGATAATGGGAAGGGGTTTAGGGTTGAAGAGGCGAGATTAAGCAAGCATGGGTTAGGGCTCATAGGCATGCAAGAACGTGTACGTGTAGTTCAAGGCACCTATGAGATGCAGTCTGCCCCTAGTCAGGGAACAGAAACCGTCGTCTGGGTGCCAACAGAAGTAAAAGGTGAAAGAGTGAGTCATGAACCCAAGACAAGGAAGACACTGGAGTGACGGATAAGAGAGAGGAATGCCCCAGCAGCGTCAGGAACGATGGATGAAAAACGAAATTGACAACGAGGAATTAACAATCCAAGGGAAGTATTTGTGCCACGACCTCGTATCATATTAGCAGATGACCATACCTTGGTTCTCGAGGGACTTCATAAGCTCCTGGAGGATGAGTATGACATTGTTGGTATGGCTGAAGATGGCCGGACCCTTCTGACTATGGTGCAGGAGCACAATCCTGATATCGTGGTGTTGGATATTTCCATGCCCCAACTCAATGGCCTCGATGCAGCCCGCCAATTGAATAAGCTCGTGCCCTCCTGCAAGATCATTTTTCTCACCATGCATGCTGATCCCACCTATGCCAAAGAGGCGTTTCAAGCCGGAGCCTCGGCATTCTTACTCAAACGGTCCGCAGCCTCGGAATTGATGTTAGCCATCCAAGCGGTATTGAAAGATCAGTTTTACGTAACTCCCGCGATTGCGAAAGACGTGTTATTGCCTCTTTGTCACAAGACGGAGCCATCGATTAATAAGGAAAGTTCTTTGACCCCGCGTCAGCGAGAAGTGTTGCAGTTAGTAGGAGAAGGCAAGTCGGTGAAAGATATTGCTAGCATTCTTAATGTTTCGAGCAAAACAGTGGAGTTTCATAAGACGAAGATCATGCGTGGGTTGAATTTGCACTCTACGGTGGAGTTGACCAAATACGCAGTTGCCCATGGTATGGTTTCTTCGGAGTGATGATTATTTTGAGCAGACGAAGTTAGAGGAAAAAATCGTTCTGCCAAAACCGTCAGGCATGGCAGCGTGAAGCCCTGCAGAGGAAAGAGGGAAATTTGCCAGAAAGACGAAAGCAGAATGGTCCTAAATACCCTCTTTTCTAGGGATTTTTTCTTCTCCAACTAGGGATTTCTCTAGTAGCGGGGTAATTGTGGATTTTGTATCATGCGGGAAAATTTTTGTGAATGATTAATGTCGTTAACGCATTCATTCCCTCCTCATCTCTTATCAAAGACAAAAGTGGACATATGAACAGCATTCGCATCGTGTTAGCTGATGATCACCCCCTGGTCCTCGAAGGGGTGGCAAAGATCTTGGAGGAGGAATTCGATGTTGTGGGAAAAGTGGAAGACGGTCGTGCGCTGGTGTCCGTCGTTCAGCAACTGAAGCCAGATGTCGTTGTGACTGATATGACGATGCCTTTGTTGCATGGTCTTGAAGCAAGCCGTCAACTTAGGCAACTGGCCCCTGCACCGAAAGTCATCTTTCTCACTATGCATGCTGATGTTGCTTATGCAAAGGAAGCCTTCGAGGCCGGGGCTTCGGGCTATGTGCTGAAGCGGAGTGCGGCTTCTGAACTGATTGAGGCCATTCATACTGTGATTCAAGGCCAAGCGTATCTCACCCCGTTGCTGTTCCTCGATGATCAGATACCTATTGAATATGCGTCCAAAAACCAGGTGCCGATTCTCAAGAATCTGACTCCTCGCCAGAGAGAAGTGTTGCAACTGATTGCGGAGGGGAAGTCCATCAAGGACATTGCGGTGCTTCTCTCCCTTTCGGTAAAAACCATTGAGTTTCATAAAGCCAAACTCATGGATACCTTACAAATGCAGTCGAATGCTGATCTCACAAAGTTTGCTCTTTCACATGGTCTCGTCGAACAAGCCTCCGCCCCGCTTGCCTCTTCTTGCTGATTGAGGAGTTTTTTTAGAAAAAACTAGGGATTTTCCTAGTTCCCCTCTGACTCCTAATTTCGTATGGTCATTGTTTCTCCCACTTAACCACTCACCTTTTCGGAATTGATGTTAGGGATTCAGCAGGGAGGCTGCACATGAAACATCTCTCTTCAGCTCCAGAGCAACTCACTTCATGGGCACATGCAGATGCGTTGGTGCCGAAAAGTCACCCGCGGCGAGAATTTAAGGAGGATTGGGAGGTCACGGTTGATCTGGCCAATGCCATGGTGATCAACCTGCTATTGCACTGGTTTGGATGATAGAAGTGATGGCGGCTGACAGCCTGGCGCGATTATAACCCCCGGACACAGCCCCGACTCCATTCCCGAACGACCTTTATCGGCGCAGGGGCAGTTGACCCTGCGGCTATTTTAGCAGCCAGGTTGCGCTTGCAGCCCGGGCCAATCCGCGCGGAC
>JAVJHY011704509.1:0-20935 GCA_035593235.1 Phascolosoma agassizii
TATCTTGGTGGAGACTAATCGGAGCCAATAACCGGTGACAACCCAGCCCCCGCAAAGAAGCTGTTGCACCCGCGGAAGTATTCGATACTCCGGGAGAGTGATGAAATGAGGCGAAAACGCGCTTTGCATCAATCCGCCCATGTCCTTTCTGGGGTCAAGCGGGTGTCAGCAATCGCTGCCCGGCGCGATGGGCAAAACCGAATTTTTGCAACCTCGCATTCATGATCCCGTGCGGCGGGTGCCAGACGGTTGCGATTTTGACTTCCGCCGTCGGGAGACGAATGAGGCAAAGTACGCTAAGTACCGAGTCTGTGAATGAATTTGACTGACGGGATGTTGCCTTGCCATGGAAACTTGTGGTGACTTCGGGCCGTAGGGAAATTGGGAGCAAACTCATTGAGATATTCTGCAGTGCTTTTGGCCGTTTGCGGAATTAGCCTTGCCGCTGGCACCGGACTGGCCCAGATGCTTGAGCCCAAACCGGACCAAGCAGTTGCAAAGGAGCTGCCGGCTTTTGGCACAGCTAACGATATCGCCTATGGGAAAGCGCTGTGGGTTCGCCTTCGTCGTGCCCGTCTGGTTGGCGATCACCGTTTGTCGGCAAGGCCCACTAAGGGTGATCAGCCCCATGGTTCGATCCAGCAGATAATTGCGGGTACGATTTCGGTTAAAAGGCGCCGCGCTCGTGTTATCGTCAAAGCCAACCACCGCGGAAAAGGCGTCTCACTCGAAGGCGTGCTTGAAGACACGAAACGGTTTCTTGCCGGCTACGCGGTAATGGCTAAGCGTGAGCGAGGCTACAATCGAGCACATGCAGATTGGTACTGGGTCGTTTACAATCCGGATGGGTCGCTGCGTAAGTTCAACGGCAAAGCGATCGCCGGTCGGGTTGATACAGGTGCCGACAACGGCTGCATCGGTTGCCACAAGAAGTATGGTGGCAAGGACTATGAGATGCTGACGCGACAGTAGGGCTCGACGCCTTTTTGCAGTTTTTGAAGGTTGAAGCATCCTAAATTGCAGACATCGGGGTTATGCCCAACCTGTCGGACAGGTTGGTCACCTTTTCGCACAGCAGACACGATGCATCATGTCCAGCCTCTGCCGGCTCTGCAGCGCAGGCCTCTAAATCCCATCGCGCACTATCACCCCGCGACAGCCGCCAATTCCTTCATGATCGCGTCGCCCATTTCGGTGGTGCTAACTTCGCGCATGTTGGGCTGCATGATGTCGCCGGTGCGATAACCTTGAGCAAGCACGTTCGAGATCGCCTTGTCGAGAAGGTCGGCTTCTTCGACGGCACCAAGTTCCATCGGGTCATCCGCGGCTTCATGCTTCAAGGAGGGGACCCCAACACCAAGAATGCCGACCCTGCGGACGACGGCCGGGGTGGGCCGGGGTACACATTCGGCGACGAAATCAACGCCAATCGACATGGGGCGGCAGGGGTCCTTTCGATGGCGAACTCGGGCCCCGGAACGAACGGGAGCCAGTTCTTCATCACCCTCGCGGCGACCCCTCATCTGGACACCAAGCATACCGTCTTCGGCGGAGTGCTCGAAGGCATGGGGGTCGTCGACCGGATCGGCGGATCGCCAACATCATCCGGAGATCGACCGATTCGCGACGTCTTACTTCGAGCGGTCGAGGTGGTTCACTTGCGGGACCACGCCTATGTCCCCGTCGGAGCTGACGGCGCGCCCCTGGCGCTGCCCAGCCCATAATCCATTGGCCCGCCCTCCCGCGTCTTCCGCCCTCGAAGTCCGCCTGGATGAACGACCATCCGGCCGGTTCGAACGTTTTTCCCTGGCTTGACATGGGTATTCGACGGATTGGATGTTTCGTTCGCCAGTGACCTGGGCCATCGGGACCTGGCTCGGGATGATGGCCGGGGGGATGGGGCTGGTTCTGCTCCTGCTCGAACTCAGCGCCGTGGTCGGGGCGTACTGGTTTGCGCCCGTTTTGTTATTGGCCATAGGAGGCGTGGTGGTGGCGGCTATGCATTACCCCTTGATGCCGATTCATCAGCAGGCGGCGGGTTATTACCTGGAGAGCGCCGTGGGCGCCAATCGACGGGCACGGCTGTCACCCACCGAGGCGGGGCGGGCGTACTTCCGGCTGATTGAGGCCTCTTCCTGGCGGCTTGCGGGGCATGTTGACCGGGCCCAGGCGGCGATCACCGGCGTCGACCCGGAGCGTTTCCAGGGCGCCTTCGCCTTCGGCTACCTCGCCCGGATCGCGGCCGTCTACGCGGATATCGGCGACCCCGAGGGAGCCCGGGTGTTCGCGGATGCGGCCACGGCCGCCCGGCCATGGTGGCTGCCGCTCGGACGGTACACGGCGCATCTACAGGCCCGGGCCTTGCTTCTGGCTGATCGCCACGAAGAGGCCGCGGAGCTAATTGAAGGGCGGCCGCTCTCTCGATGGATCTGGGGAAGCGGCATGGCGGCGGAATCCCTGGCCCTACGAGCGCAGCTGAAGGCCGCCCTCGGCGAGCCGGACGAGGCTCTCAGGCTGGCGGCGGAGGCGACTCGACTGGCCCCGGAACCATCGACGCCGTGCTCCCGGACGTGTGCGCAGCAGCCCGGAGGGGGTGCTTCGTGCTCGTGGCACCCCCCGGCGCGGGCAAGACGACCCGCGTGGCGCCGGCGCTGCTCGACTTGGTGCCCGGCAAGGTGCTGCTGGTGCAGCCGCGGCGCATCGCGGCCCGGGCTGCGGCCGCTCGCATCGCTGCCGAGCGCGGCACGCCCTTGGGTGGCGAGGTGGGCTACCAAGTGCGCTTCGACAAGCAGACCAGCGCGGCCACGCGGTTGATCGCGATGGCGTGGTTCTCGCGCGAGAACTGCTCGCCGAGGCGCGCGGCGAGACCCACGTCGATGATCTCGGGGTTCAGGTGCAGGCAGGCGATCCGGCCCTGGACGTTGAGGGCCTCGGTCAGCTCCGGTGCCGACAGGAAACCCAGCGCCACGAGCGACTGACCGAGCTTGCCGTCCGCGGCGGGGCGCGGCACCGGCCCCTCGATCACTTCGATGCCCTTGGCCTCGAGCATCGTCTGCGCTTCCGCGATCGGCCCCTCGTAGCGAAAGCACACATCCGCTGAGCCGGTCGTCGGCGCCGCTGCGTGCGGGGAGGCGGGGCTGGCTGCGGGATGAACACTGAGCCGGCTCGCGCCAACCTGCAGCAGCGCGACGGGGATGTCCCCGCGCAGATACTCTTGCTCGTACAACGCCTCCGCGCCGAGAACGTCTTCGTAGAAACGCAGCGTCGCAACGACATCCGCGACGGTGATAGCCAGATGATCGAGTCCGCGAACAGACATCTCCACTCCCATCGCCCACCGGGGCGCCCGCGAGCGTATCATCGGCGCCAGCCGATGCGCGCGATGCGTGCGCACGCCAGATGTTCGGAGCCGACAGGCGCGATGCGCCCTTGCAGGAGATCGCAGTGAAGTTCGAGTGCATCCAGTTCACGCAGCCCGAGGAAGGCAGCGGCGTCATCACACTCGATCGCCCCGAGTGCCTGAACGCCCTCTCCGGCCCGCTGCTCGACGAAGTCAACGCCGCTGTCGGCCTTGCCGAAGCCGACGATGCCATCCGCGTCCTCGTGCTGACCGGCTCGCCGCGACCCGACGGACGCCCCTGCTTCAGCGCCGGCGTCGACGTCCGCGCCTTCGCCGACGGCCAGGGTGTGACCGAGGCTCAGGGTTTCGATCTCACGAATCGTATCGACGACCTTCTGAAACCGAGCGTCGCGCTGATCGACGGCATCTGCAGCACCGGCGGCGCAGAGCTCGCGCTCGCTTGCGACCTGCGTATCTGCGGCGCGAATTCGCAGATCAGCGACTGGCATCTCAAGAAGCTCGGAATCGGCACGGGCTCCTGGGGATCGAGCACGCGCTGGGCACGCGAAGTCGGCGTCACCCGCGCCAAAGAAGTCTTGCTCACGGGCCGCGTGTTAAGCGGCGAAACTGCCGAGCGGATCGGCTTCGCAAGCTCTGTCCACGAAGGGGATCAACTGGAAGAGGCCGCCCTCGCCATGGCGGGCGAGATCGCCGCGATGGATCCGAAGGGCGTCCGCGGACTCCTTGCCCACCTCGACCGAATCCCGGACATGTCGCGCGACCAGGCGCTCCACTGGGCAAAGCTCTCGAGCGAGTGGTTGGGCATCGGCGTTTCCGAATCCGAAGTTTCAGCCCGTGTGTTGCCCGGAACGCCTTCCGACGACGGCAAGAGCTAACGCCGGCTCAGCCCTGAGTGAGCCGTTGCACGATCTCGTCGACCGCTTGATCCGCGATTGCGCGCATCTCATCGTCCCTCCGGTCCTGAATCGGATGCTCCACGTAGACCGCGTTCGGTGTCGTTCCCAGAGACTTCGCTTGAACATCGGCGCCGTCGATGAACTCCACAGTCGAGACGAAAACGCTGGGCAAGCCTCGATCCTCAAAATCAACCGTGTCGTGCACACTGCACGACGTGCAGCTGCCTCAATCCGCGAGCGCTTCGACGACGGCCTCGCATTCCTGCGCGATCTCGTGTCGAAGATCGACGGGCGCCGGCTTCGTGAAAGTGGGCTTCGAATAACGAATGACTTTGGCACCGCGCTCAGTGAGCCGGACCTCGAGCTGGTCGAGGAAGATATCGCCGCGCATCTTGGCGATGTCGAGAAGACCGACCGTTCGACCTGAAATCGAATCGAGTCGCGTCGCCTTCGGGCGATCCACCGGAACCCGTTCGCTGGTCGGATCGAGTAAGAGCGTCGTTGAACGTGTTGTCGGAGGCGTCATCGTCGAATCTCCCAAGAGACGGGTTGGCTGCCCATCTCTCCATTGGCCCATCCCGGAATAATTGCCGAGAAGAGACCGGCTCCGCCACCGCAATGAACAACCTGCAATCCATCGGGGCGAAATTTTGGAATCGTTTTGTCGCGGATGGATTCGGGAAGGCCCTCTGCAATTCCCCCGGCCCCGCGGACAAGTTCACTCCCCGGAATCATCAACTTCTCGTGGAGCTTCGCCTTCAAATCCGCCTTCGACCAATCCGCCTCGCGGAAGATTCGCGCATGTTCCGGCGAGACCACGAGGATCGCGTCGAAGGCCAACACCATCTTCGGCGTGTACATCGTCCGCAGCGCCACAGCGAACGCGTTCGCCAGCGACTCGGGATCGCGCGCAATCTGGTCGACGACCGTGCGCGGCCCCTCGCCCGGAAAGAGCGTCACGGTATCCACGCCCTCATCAAAACCGAAGTCGGTCGAAAGCGGCGTCCAGGGCGAACCCGCTTCGTCTTCTGCGAAACAGAAACTGAGCTTGCCGGGATTGCCGAGCGTCGCTCGGTCGATCTCTCCAGGGCGCCCGCCGCCGACGTTTCGAATCACCAGACCGAGTGCGCGACCGATCGTGCTATTTGCGCGATTCCCCTGACCGAAAACGTTCTTGCCCGAGTTCATTCCGATCTTCCCAGCGATCGGTCCGTTCACAATCAACACGGGACCCGCGGACATCGTCGTCGCGAGCAGGCCGTGAATGTTAAAACGATCCGTACAAGCCGCCTCGACTGCGGCCAGCACGACCGGAAGATATTCGGGAAGACAACCCGCCATCACGGCGTTGATCGCGACCTTCTCGACACTGCAGGGCGCCAAATCCGGCGGCACGACTGCGACAATTTCATCCGGCGCCCGGCTCGTCCCTTCGAGCATCGCGAGCACCCGCGCTTCCGTCGGCGGCACAATCGGCAACCCATCCGTAAAACCGCGCGTAAAGAAAGCCTCCGTCTCGTCTTCGAGTTCAGCGATCTCGATTCTGCGAGCGTGAAGTTTCGAGCCCGTAAAACGAACCATGAGCTCTGGCGCCCGTGAGGGATCGACCGAGAGTGAACCGCATCCGGGCCGCAGCTCGGGAAGTGCTGGGCCCAGGCCCGAGACTCCCGAGAGAGATTCCCATTCGCCGCGATGCCAACCTAACGCGCGTTCGACTTCGCGACCGGACTCGACACGAATCAGTGTCGGGACGGCTTCGATCTCGTGATGCCAAGACATCGCAAGACCCGTGTCATCGACCGAGTCGAGTCCTTCCGGAAAAGCCGGATCGTCCTGCGTGTAAATAGTGAGTTTCGTTTTCGCGCGCAGTGATTCGAGCACGGAGACGACTAGCTCGCAGGTCGGGCAATCCCGCTTCACAAAGGCGACGAGCCCGTCCGGTAGCGGGGGGAGCACGCGTTCGTTCGCAGCCGCTTCGCCCGTCGATGATTCCGTTTGTGACATCGCACAAGCTTAACGCTCCGGAGGGACGCTGCTAGGATCGGCAAGTCGCACTCGCGGCAAGCTCACCGAGACGCAGGACCCGGAGGAAGCGCCATGCCTGGCCCACTCGATGGATATCGAATCATCGACCTGACCACGATGATCTCGGGACCGATGGCGACGGGGCTCCTCGGCGATCAGGGCGCGGATGTGATTAAAATCGAGTCCCCCGGGAGTGGCGACCTTGTGCGCTATCTCGGCGTTCCCCGCGAAGGCATTACGGCGACCTTTGCCACGATGAACCGCAACAAACGCTCGGTCGCGCTCGACTTGAAAGATCCGAAGGGGAGGCATGCCTTTGAGCGACTCGTCGAAACCGCGGACGTCGTCGTTCAGAACTTTCGCCCCGGTGTCGTCGACCGCATGGGGATCGGTGAAGCCGACCTTCGAAAGCTGAAGTCGGATCTGATTTACGTTTCGATTTCGGGCTTCGGTGAAACGGGGCCTTATTCAAATAAGCGAGTTTACGACCCGCTCGTGCAGGCACTGTCTGGGCTCGCAACGATTCAGGGCAACCGGGGTCAGGGCCGGCCGCGCATGATGCGCCTCGTTGTCCCAGACAAGATCACGTCGCTGACAGCCGCCCAAGCGATCACGGCGGCGCTGCTTGCGCGGGAACGCACGGGCGAGGGGCAACACGTTCGGCTCTCAATGATCGATGCGATGATCGCGCTCGCTTGGCCGGAAGGCTATGCGGGACACACGTTCGTGGGCCATGAAGTCGACGTGCCTCGGAACGCCCTGGCGCAGGATCTTGTCTACGAAACGTTGGATGGATGGATGACTGCGGGCGCCGTGTCGGATTCCGAATGGCAGGGGCTCGCTCGCGCGCTTGAACATCCAGAATGGCTTGAGGACGATCGATTCAAAACGGCGGGTGGACGCGTTGCGTACGCCAAGGAACGGCTGGATCAGACGGCGGGTGTCTTGAAAACGCGGGCGACGAAAGACTGGCTCGCGCGCCTGGATGCCGAGCAAGTTCCCTGTGCGCCGATTCTCCCCTTGTCGGAGGTGATCAAACATCCCCAGGTCGTTGCCAATGATCTCCTGGTCGAGAGCGACCATCCCGTCGCGGGGCGGATCCGGCAGCCGCGAGCGGCCGCACGTTTCGATCGCACGCCGACGACGCTCGGGCGACCCGCTCCGACGTTAGGCCAACACACCGAAGAGGTTTTGGCCGAACTCGGCCTCTGACTCTGATTCCGATTCTGAGGGCGACCGAAACGAACGTGTGCGTTCGACGGGACGTAATCGGCTGCGAGGCCGGAAAGCCCTTTAAGACGCTCCGCGCGCTCGCTGCCGCGTTTCCCGCTCGGTCGGATAGGCGAGGTCGGGAAGCGTGTAGACGGACGAAAGCGCATCGATGAATCCAGGGTCTGCCAGCGGATCTGCGGGCCTTTCGACGACCGAGCCTCGATCAGCGAGATCTTCGAGGAAGCGATCGATGACCGTGTCGAGATCGAGGTCATCGCGATGTTCTGCGCGAACGCGTCGCGCCTCCTCATCCTCAAAGACTTCGGCCTTCCAAGAGACGCTGACTCGAAGCGCGCTCGACGGATAGCGTGCGACGACTTCCCCGCCGTCCTCGACGACCCAGTCGCCCGGCTTCGACGGGTCTGGCCGAAGCTCCGCATCGAGACTCGCCTCAACCATCTTGGCGTCTTTACCGATTGAATCCACGCGGTGGAACATGAAATCGTTGTCGCCGACGACAGCGCGGTTATGAAGCGGCTGTTCGATCCGCGCGGGTTCTTGATCGGGACCCTTCGGCCAATAGTCAAAGGCGCCTCCCGCTCCGTCGTAGAACCAGGAAACGGCCGTTGCGATGTCGATCTGCCATTCACGAAAAAGTCCGGAGCGTGTCATCTGCTGCAGCAACCAGATCGGATACTTCGTCCGATCGATTCCGCGAAACGCGGGCACATCGATATGACCTTCCCCGGCGAAGGGCAGCGGCGCCATCACGTTGACGTAGACCAGGCACGGACAAACGACCTCCGCGTCGAAGAT
This sequence comes from Phascolosoma agassizii, assembly GCA_035593235.1. NCBI lineage: Eukaryota > Metazoa > Annelida > Sipuncula > Phascolosomatiformes > Phascolosomatidae > Phascolosoma > Phascolosoma agassizii. The sequence continues at coordinate 8,311 of JAVJHY011704509.1, forward strand.
CGTCCGCGCGGCCTCGACAAAAGCAGAATTGTCGAGGATCGTTTCGGCCCCTTCGACGAGCGGTTTCTGGTCGGCCCAATCGCCGCGAAACCAAGGCGGCAACACCATCGGGTCCTTCGACTTCGCGCGACTCACCGCTGCAAACTCTTCTGGCTTCGCGACGTAGCGCATCACCGGCCAATAGGGCGCGCTGCTCTGCACGAGTGACTGGATCAAGCCGGGATCTTCGAACGCTTGGTCGAGTAAGACCGGTTCTTTGGGTTTCGCGAATCGCGGATTCATGGCGGGGCTCCAAGAGCGAGATCGGGCGTTGGCAATCGATCTGGTGAGGAAAACGAGCATTCCGAATTGAACGTTCCGCTCGTCGTCTGAACCACTATGTTTCCAGCCCACGCCCGGGAATGCCACTCGGCCTTCGCGCACCTCTATACGCTTGACCGAGATTGGAATCTGCATTGACGACGCAAACTCAGCCCCTCCCCCTCGAAGGCGTTCGCATTCTCGCGGTCGAGCAGATGCAAGCCATGCCCTTCGGGACACAGCTGCTCGCACGCCTCGGAGCCGACGTCGTAAAGGTCGAGCACCCAGTCCACGGGGAGTCGGGGCGCGGCGGGGCCCCGAGCATCGTCGATGACGACGGCTCAAACGTGGGCGCAACGTTTCTGCGCAACAACCTGAGCAAGCGCAGCATCGGCATCGACCTCAAGAACCCCGAAGGTGCGGCGCTTGTGAAGCGGTTGGTCCCGGGCTTCGATGCAGTCGTCGAAAATTTCAAACCGGGCACGATGGAAAGACTGGGCCTCGGATACGAGGATCTTGAGAAAGTGCATCCCGGCCTCGTCTATGTCTCGGCGTCGGGATTCGGTTCGCTCCGCGATACCCCTTACGGGCATTGGCCGGCTTATGCGTGCGTCGCGGAAGCAATGGGTGGCTTCTATTCGTTTCGACCGGAGCCCGGGCGTCGGCCTAATATCGGGGTCGGCGGTGCGATTGGTGATATCGGGACCGGACTCTTCGCCATGATCGGGCTCCTTGCGGCGTTGCAGGGACGACAGCGGACGGGGCGCGGGCAGAAGGTCGATGTTGCGATGCTCGATGCGATCATTTCGATCATGGACATGGTCGCGTTCAATCCATCGATGGGCGTGATGGACAACAGCATTGGCGCATGGCCCGGAATCCTGGGCGCCTTCGATGCGAGCGATGGTCTATTCGTCGTTCAGGTCGGTCGCGAACACCACTTCAAGCTGCTCGCCGAAACGATTGGCTGCGCCGATTGGCTAGAGGATCCCCGATTTGCGACCCGTGAAGGATGGGCCGAGCATCGCGAGAGCGTGATCCGTCCGGCGATCGAATCCTGGGCGGCCGACAAAACGAAACTCGAAGCCAGCCGTATTCTCGCCGAAGCGGGCGTCGTCGCAGGCCCCAGCTACGAAGGGGACGATCTCCTGACCGACCCCCACGTCCAAGCACATGAAATGATTGTGGAAGTCCCGGCGAATAGTTCAACCGGCGCGATCCGCGTCCACGGGAACCCGATCAAGTTCTCCGCAAGCCCCGAAGGCCCGGCGACAAAATGGCCCTCGATCGGCGAGCACACCGCGGAAATCCTGGGCCAAGAGCTTGGCCTCGGCAAGGACGAGATCGCGTCACTCCGCGAATCCGGAATTGTCCGTTAGGCCGCTGAAACAACCTCGACGGGAATCCCGTTCAGAATCGCGTTCCCGCTAATCGAGTCGATCGATTCATCGGTCGTCAGCACGTTACTTGGTACGCCCGCGTGTTCAGCGGCCACGTCCATTCGCAACCCCGGACCATCATGCCCCCACCCGTGCGGCAGACAAACAACCCCGGGCATCACCGAGTCACTTTCCTCGACCGCCACCCGCAACTCGCCCGTCTTCGAGCGCACAACACACTCCGCCCCGTCCCGGAGTGAAAGCCGAGACGCATCCTCGGGGTGAACGAGAAGCGTGCAGCGCGACTTCCCCTTCACCAGGGTCTTGATGTTATGCATCCATGAATTATTCGACCGAACGTGACGTCGCCCGATCAACAAGAGCTGCTTCTCGTCACGCTGCCGATCGAAGCCTTCCGAGACCCGTGCCCAATCCGCAAGCAACGGTTCCGGTGCAAGCTCGAGCGTCCCGGATGCGGTCTTGAGCCGCGCAGGGAACCGCTCGACCATCGGCCCGAAATCGACACCGTGAGGATGCTTGCCCAACTTCTCAACCGAGATGCCGCCAGGGCGATCGCCAAACCCATCGCCCTGCCAACCGGTTCGCAGCCGAAGGTCGAGAAGCTTCCCGACCGGCGAAAGCCCGTCGAGCGCAGCCAGAATTTCGCCCTTATCACGCCCCGCGATCGCGCTGTCTTCGTGCCCGATCAACCGGTCCACAAACTCACCCACGAGCTCGTCGTGAATCGCTTGCACATCCGCATTCGCACCCTGTCTCCGTAGAATCTGAATAAAGCGCGCAAAGACATCTTCATCCGCGGGGTTCTCGTTTTCGAAAACGGGCTTCGTGTACTTGGCGATGCTCCGCACGGCGTTCGAGTAGAAGATCAGATCGAACTCTTCGCTCTCGAGGGGAGACGCGGCGGGCAGAATCACGTTTGCATGGCGCGTGGTTTCGTTGACGTAAATATCGACCGCCACGTAAAAGTCGAGTTCTGCGAAAGCGCGATCCAGGCGCTCGCTATTCGGGTATGAGCGCACGGGATTCGTCGCGACCGAAATTGCGGCTCGAATCTGCCCCTCGCCCTCGGTCTCCATTTCCTCGGCGAGACTCGCCGCCGGAAACTCTCCGTTGACCTCGGGATAGGACTGGACGCGACTCTTCCATCGCCCCATGCGATACCCGCGACCACCCGGCTCTCGCTCTTCGATGGGCGCAGCGACGGGCGACGCGGACATCACGCCGCCCGCGCGATCGAAATTGCCTGTCAGCACGTTCAACACCGCCGCCATCCAGGCCGTCGCTGTTCCGAACTCAACTGCGTGGTTGCCGAGTCGGCCGTAGACCGCGGCGGCGGCGGCGCCGGCGAGACTGCGGGCGATGCGCCGAGTCGTCTCGGGATCGATGCCGCACAAATCAGCGACGGCTTCGGGTGTGAAGGGCGAAACGATTTCGCGGATTTCATCGACGCCCGAAACCCAAGGCTCAAGACGTCCGATCGACACGAGGCTTTCGGCGAATAACACCTGCGCAATCGATGCGAGCCAGTAAACGTCTGTCCCCGGCCGAATCGTGAGATGTTCATCGGCCCGCTCCGCAGTTTCCGTCCGCCGAGGATCTACAACAACCAAACGCCCGCCCCGCGCCGGCATCGCCTTAATGCGGCCGGGGAAATCCGGCGCCGTCACGAGACTGCCATTCGATGCAACCGGATTGGCCCCGAGCATCAGCAGAAAATCCGTCCGATCGATATCGGGCAGCGGAAAGACATTCGGGTCGCCCCACATCAGGCCGGAAACGACGTGCTGCGGCATCTGGTCCGTCGTCGAAGTCGTGAATAGGTTGCGCGTGCCGGCGGCGAAAATGAGCGGGCGCAAATAGAGACTCGACGCGAGGTGGTGCGTCGTCGGGTTGCCGGCGAGCAAGCCCAAAGACTGCCGCCCCTTCTCTTCAAGGATCGGCATCAAACCGCGCTCGATCTCTTCGAATGCTTCGTCCCACGTCGCTTCCTCAAGCTCGCCATTTCGGCGCACAAGCGGCGTGCGCAGCCGGTCCGGATCGTGGTGCAGCTCGCCCAGCGTGGAGCCCTTGGGACAGATAAATCCCCGGCTAAAGGGGTCATCCTGATCGCCCCGGACGCGGACGACCCGGTCCCCCTCAATCTCGAGCGCGACCCCGCAGGTCGCCTCACAAAGAGGACAGGTTCGGTACGCAATACGCTTTGATTCTTTGGCGGTCATCGGCTTCTCCTCAACGGATTCTAGTCGAGACCTGGCCCGCTGACTCGGACCTTCGGTCTGCCTGACATGTGTTTGGCACCCCTAATGCCGTTCCGTCCGCTCCTAATCGTTTGACACCCCTAATGCAGGTATCTAGCCTACAGGCCGCACGCCCCCGGAATCTTTCCCCATGCGCTCCTCTAAAATTCCCCTTCCCTTCGTCATTCTTGCAGCGGCGCTTGGCGTCATATTCCTGCTCGTCTTGGCGCGGAGAACCCCGGAGGCGCAGGTACGGCCCGATGCGGCGCCGCTGGTCCGAATTTGGACCGCCGAGCCGACGACCTACCGCTTCGACGTCCGCTCCCAGGGCGAGGTCTCACCGCGACGCGAGAGTGACCTGATCCCCCAAGTCTCCGGTGAAGTCCAGTGGGTTTCACCGGCCCTTGCGGCAGGTGGATTTTTTGAGGTCGGCGACGTGCTCGCTCGAATCGACAATGCCGACTACCGCGTGAGTCGAGAGTCCGCCCGCGCCGCCGTCGCGCGAGGCCAGAGTGAATACGGTCGCGCCAAGAAAGAACGCGAACGACAGCAGCGTTTGGCGGTCCGATCCGTGGCGAGCCAAGCGCGGATCGATGATGCCGAGAATGCCTATCAAATCGCCGATGCGTTGCTGCGAGAAGCGCGGGCCAGCCTCGAACGCGCGGATCGAGATCTCGCCCGCACCGAGATGAAGGCGCCGTACCGTGGACGGGTTCGCGAGGAGCAAGTCGACGTCGGACAATTTGTCGCGCGTGGCAATTCGATCGGAAAAATCTACGCGGTCGACTTCGCCGAAGTTCGACTCCCACTGCCCGATCGAGAGTTTGCTTATCTCGACCTGCCGCTGGTTCCGGAGCTTCAGTCTCCTTCCCCGGCCACTGCCGCCTCGACCGGCGAGACTGAGGGACCTAACACAGAATCGGTCAATATCGACGTGCGGCTCACGGCCGAATTCGCAGGGGCCCCCCACGAATGGTTGGGCACACTGGTTCGAACCGAAGCCGAGCTCGACCCCCGAAGCCGAATGATTCACGTCGTGGCGCGCGTGGCGGATCCCTATGGCATCGAAACTCCCCGCAGCGCCCCGCTCCCGGTAGGCCTCTTCGTAGGCGCCGTCATCGCAGGCAAGGAAGTCGAGAACGCCTTCGTTCTCCCCCGCGACGCGCTGCGCGATGATGGACAGATCTACATCGTCAATGCGGAAAGCCATCTCGAATTTCGGACTGTCGAAGTCCTTCGTACGGAGCGCGATCAAGTCGTCGTCACGGGCGGAATCGCCACCGGGGACCGGATCTGCACATCTCCGCTGCAGGCCGCGATTGACGGAATGCGCGTCCGGGTCGCGAATGATCCGGCCCCGGCCGGATCCGCCGAAGCGCCGAGCGCGACCCCAGACCCAGACTCGGCGGATGCCGCAGACGTCGCACACGCGGCTGCGCCCTCGGACGTGGCTGCGGATCTGAAGCGCAACGTTTCTCAGGATTCAGCGCGATGAAATCTGCGATCGCATGGTTCGCTCGGAACCCGGTCGCCGCAAATTTATTGATGGCCCTGATTGCGTTAGGCGGCCTCTTTACGTACCCGAGTATTCAGCAGAAAACCTTCCCGGACCAAGAGATTGACATCATCTCGATTGCCGTCGTCTATCTCGGCGCCGCGCCGGAAGAGGTCGAACAAGGCGTTTGCATCCGCATCGAAGAAGAGATCGCCGGGATCAACGGCATCGAAAAGATCACGTCCTCTGCAGCAGAAGGTGCCTGCGGTGTCAGCGCGGAACTGATCGATGGATACGACGTCGACCGGGCGCTGGCCGAAGTCAAGAACGCTGTCGATTCGATCACGACCTTCCCGGTCGAGACTGAAAAGCCAATCGTCAATCACGTCGAGATCCGCCGCAAAGTTTTGCAACTCGCGGTGAGCGCTGAGGCTTCAGAGCGTTCGCTCAAGGTGTACGGCGAGCGAATTCGAGATTCGATTTCCGGGCAGCCCGGGATCACGCAGGTCGAACTGACGAGTGCGAGGGACTACGAGGTCTCGATCGATGTCTCCGAGGACGCCCTGAGGCGCTTCGGACTCACCTTTGATGAAGTCGTCGCTGCCGTGCGCCGGGGTTCCCTCGATCGCCCCGGCGGTTCAATCAAGACCGCGGCGGGCGAGATCCTGCTGCGAACCAAGGGCCAGGCCTACACGGGCGTCGACTTCGAACAGATCGTCCTGCGAAGCGACCCGGACGGAACGCGCCTCATGCTCTCGGACGTCGCGCAGATCGTCGACGGGTTTAACGAGAGCGATCGCCTTGCCTACTTCGATGGCAAGCGCGCGGTCAACGTCGGGGTCTACCGCGTGGGCGAGCAGCGGGTGCTCGATCTCGTCGACAGTGTTCGAACCCATCTGGACGAAATCCGCGGATCGCTGCCCGAGACACTCGATATCACCGTTTGGCGCGATTCCGCGACGACGCTCCGAGATCGCTTGAACATCCTCATCCGGAACGGCGTGGGCGGCTTCATCCTCGTCTTCACGGTCCTCGCCCTCTTCCTGCGCCTCAAGCTCGCGATCTGGGTCAGCATCGGCGTGCCCATCTCGATTCTCGGCGCCCTCTTCCTTTTCCCAACAGCCGACATCTCGATCGACGTCATCTCGCTCTTCGCATTTATTATGGTGTTAGGCCTGCTCGTCGATGACGCCGTCGTCGTCGGCGAAAACGTCCATCGCCACCAAGAGAATGCGGAGGATCCGCTTCAAGCCTCGATCATCGGCACGCAGGAAGTTTCTGTTCCCGTCATCTTCGGCGTCCTCACGACGATGGCGGCCTTCGCGCCCATGATCTTCGCCCCGGGACAAATGGGACAGATCTTCGGTGTCATCGGAATCTCAGCCATTCTGTGCCTGATCTTCTCAGTCATCGAGTCTCAACTCGTCTTGCCCGCCCACCTCGGGCATATGGCCGCCGCGAAACCCGCCGGCGCCTACCGCGTCGGCTCGGTCCAGGACCGTTGGCAACGCCTACAAGAGAAGACATCGGGCAGTCTCAGCCGCTTCGCGCGAGATCGCTACCGGCCGACCCTCGATCGCGCACTCAGCAACCGGTACAGCGTGCTCGCGGGTGGCATCGGAATCCTCCTCATCACGGTCGCCACGCTCATTCTCGGGCTCGGCGTTTTCCGACTGAACTTCTCGTTCTTCCCGCCGATCGAGAGCGACTACGTCACCGCCAAAGTCGTCATGCCGCAGGGCACTCCGATCGAAGACACGATGCGCGCCGCTTTCTTGCTCGAGGACTCCGCCCGACGAATGCAAGAGGCCCTCGACGAGGAGGGTTTCGAGGTCGACGGCGAATCACTCGTCAAACACTACATGGTGTCGGTGGGCGAGCAGCCCATGTCCGGGAACCTCGCGGTCAGCGAAGGCACTGGAGGAGGAAGCAACCTCGCCGAGGTCAGCATCGAGATCCAATCCGGCGACAATCGGCCCATCAGCGCCGCGGAAGTCAAGAACCGCTGGCGTGCTGCGACGCCGGCGATTCCCGACGTCGTAGAACTCACCTTCAGCGCCGCCCTCTTCTCCGCCGGGGATCCGATCGACATTCAACTGCGCTCGCAGAACGTGGACGATCTCCGCTCCGCCGCGGAACGGCTCAAAGAAAAGCTGTTGACCTACGCCGGCGTGTCCGACATCAACGATTCCTTCCGCGAGGGCAAACGGGAAATCAAGCTCGACATTCTTCCCGCCGCACAGTCGCTTGGGCTCACCCTCGACGACCTGTCTCGTCAAGTCCGACAGGCCTTTTACGGGGAAGAGGCGCAGCGGATTCAGCGCGGGCGGGACGATGTTCGCGTCATGGTTCGCTATCCGGAGGACGCGCGGAAGTCGCTGGCTGATCTTGATGACCTTCGCATTCGAACACCCGACGGCGGCGAGGTTCCTTTCTACAGCGTCGCACGCGCTGAACTCGGGCGGGGTTATGCGACGATCAAACGCGCGGACAGGCAGCGCGTCATTCACGTCACCTCCGACGTGGATATCACGCAGGTCGCTGCCAACGACATCATCTCCGATTTACGAGCCGACTTCATTCCGCTCTTGGCCGCCGACTACCCCGGTCTGACCTACTCGCTCGAAGGCGAACAAGCCGAACAAAGTGAGAGCTTCGCAGGATTGCTACGAAACTACGCCTTCGCGCTCGTCGTGATCTATGCTCTCCTTGCCATCCCGCTTCGTTCCTACATCCAGCCGCTGATCATTATGGCCGTGATTCCCTTTGGCCTCGTCGGTGCGATCGCCGGTCACTGGTTCATGTTCTTCATGCGCGAAATTTTCACGGACCAAACATTTAACTTCTCGATGATGTCGGTCCTGGGATTCGTGGCGCTCACCGGGGTTGTCGTGAACTCGAGTCTCGTCCTCGTTCATTACATCAACGAACGGCGATCGCTTGGGATCCCTCTGGAGGAGGCGGTGCGCGAAGCCGGTGTCGCACGCTTTCGCCCGATCGCACTGACTTCGATTACGACCTTCGTCGGCCTCGCACCAATTCTGCGAGAGGGCAGCGTCAGTGCACAATTCCTGATTCCGATGGCCACTTCGCTGGGCTTTGGAGTCCTCTTCGGTTCAACAATCTCACTCTTCCTCGTCCCGAGTCTCTATCTTGTCGTCGAGGATCTGCGCGAAAAGTTCGTGCCCGAAAAGACCCACGTCGAATCCCAGGACCTCCCGTTCCCTTCGTGAATGCGACACCTTATTGGGGTTCGCGACACCTTATTGGGGTTCGCGACAGCTTATTGGGGTTCGCGACAGCTTTTGGGCGTAGGCGACGCATTTGCGGATTTTTCCGCGCTGACCGCGGGTTCCCCTCAACCGAAACCGACGGCGCTACTTTCTGGCTCCCTCGATTCAACACCAGGAGCGAAAGCCATGAAAATTGGACTGATTCCCGTCAACGTTGCCGTCCCCAGCGCAGAAGCCATGGTCGGCATGGCGCAATTGGCCGAAGGCCTCGGTTTCGAATCGCTCTGGACCTTCGAGCACGCGATCGTGCCCGTCGACTATCAATCGAAATATCCTTACAGCGCTGATGGCAAGATGGGCGTGACGCCCGAAACGAACTTCGTGGATCCGCTGATCGCGCTCGCGGCCGTCGCCGCTCAGACGAAGACGATTCGCCTCGGGACCGGCGTGAATATTCTTTCGCAAGCGAATCCGCTCTACGTGGCGAAACAATCCGCGAGCCTCGACTTCGTGTCGGGCGGGCGATTCATGCTCGGCGTCGGAATCGGCTGGCTTGAGGAAGAGTTCCGCGCGGCCGGAACGCCCTTTGAACGGCGCGGTGCGCGGTTTGATGATTATGTTCAAGCAATGCGGAAATTCTGGTCGGGCGACGTCGTCGAACACAAGAGCGACTTTGTCGACTGGAGCGGCTTCAAGAGCAAGCCCGTCCCCCTTCAAGATCCCTTCCCCGTCATCATTGGCGGCACGAAAGGCAAGGCCTTCGAACGCACCGCGAAATACGGTAACGGGTGGTTCGCTCCGACGGCCAGCCCCGATCAGCTCGAACCGATGCTCGGCCAACTGGGTGACGCCTGCGCCGACGCCGGTCGACCGGTCAGCGACATCGAAGTCACCGCAATGTGGTTCCCGAACCCGTCCGACCTCAGCGACGTCAAGCGCTACGAAGACATGGGCGTCCACCGCCTCGTCGTCCCCGTCCCCGCCCTCGGCAAAGGCAACCCCGTCGACAACCTAAAGTCCTTCGCCGAAAACGTCCTCTCCAAAGTCAGCTAAAAAAAACCCACCGACCCAAAGCCTGACCGCACGCGAAGCGCCGCCCCGTAGTCAGTTGAGACGTTCCCCAACCCGAAAGGGCCACGGACCCCAAGATGCTATGCGGCCCGGGTGGCCGGGTCGGGCGCTGTGGCGCGCGCACATAGAGACCAGGCGGCACCTCGTCCCCCGATGCGACCAGCCATACCTCCGCCGCAGACGACGTGGAGCACGACACAGCGCACGTCCCGGCCACTTGGCAAGGCCCCCCACCCCCCACCAGCCCATCTCAAATCCGCCTACAAAAGCTCTTCCGCAAGAATCTCCAAAGCTTCCGGCTGCATCGCCCCAATCAACATCGTCCCAACCTCCCCGCGCTCCCCCGCGCTCTTCCACGCCTGCAGCCGATCGCGGATCTTCGCGGCCGGCCCGACGAGATGGACGGCATCGATGAGTTCATTAGGCACCGCGGCAATCGCCTCATCGCGCTGCCCCGCGAGATAAAGATCCTGGATCTTGACGGCCGCTTCTTCGAAGCCGATCCGTTTCGCGTAGTCGTTGTAGAAGTTCTTGCCACGCGCCCCCATACCACCGATATACAGTCCTAGGTTCGCCTTCACCGGCATCATGGCTTTTTCCACGTCATCACTAACGATCACAGTGCACGAAGTCATCACGTCGAAATTCTCAAGACTCCTGGGCTGTGACGCCTTCGCGAACCCCTTCTCAAGATGGGGCTGCAAGAGCTCCGAATAACGCTCGGGGTCATACATCATCGGAATGACGCCGTCAGCCACCTCGGCCGAACAAGCCAAGCCGTTCGGACTGATCGACGCCGTGTAGATCGGAATCGTCGGATCGCCGTGCAGGATGCTCTTGAGGGGTTTGCCTAGGCCTGTCGTGCCTTCGCCCGTGCACGGAATCTCGTAGTGCGTCCCCGAAAACTCAAGCGGCTTTTCGCGCGCCCAAATATTGCGAATGATCTCGATGTATTCCTTGGTCCGCGTGAGCGGCTTGCCATAGGGCACGCCGTGCCAGCCCTCGATCACCTGCGGACCCGATGGCCCCAGGCCAAGCATGAAGCGACCTTCCGAAAGTTGGTTCAACGTCGTCGCGGTCATCGCCGTCATCGCGGGCGACCGCGCAGGCATCTGCATGATCGCCGTCCCGACCTTCATCTTTTCAGTCTTGGCAGCGATCCAGGTCGCGGTCGTCACAGCGTCATTCCCGTAGGCCTCCGCGGTCCACGCTGAATCGAAACCCAAGGCCTCCGCATGCCGGATCAGGTCGAGGTTGATTCGAATCTTCGGCCCGAAAGAAAGTGCGGCCATTGCTAGTTTCATTTGGATCTCCTCAGCACCGTCTCATCACCAAGACGCGCGCATGCTTGTTGTGTTCGCTGCGAGGCTTCGCGGCGCAGCAAGGCGCCCGACCTAATGAGTCCCTCACGCTTCCCTAACATTTCCCTAGAGTTGAAGGATCTTCGCCGCGTTCTTCGCGAACTCTTCGCCCGCCTTCGCATCCTCGATCATATTCTGAGGCTTCACCGGAACCTCGACACCCCGACGACAGGCCGGCCGCTCTTTGATTGCATCGAGCCAGCGTCTCAAATTCGGAAGCCCGTCGACGGAAACCCCCGACCACCGATAGGTCCGGACCCAACACCAATTGGCGATATCGGCGATCGTAAATTCATCGCCCGCCAACCACTCATCCTTCGAAAGACCCCGGTCGAGGACTTCAAAGAGACGGCGTGATTCATTCTGATAGCGATCGATCACGGGCTGAATCTTCTCGGGGAAGTACCGGTGAAACACGTTGGCCTGGCCCATCATCGGCCCGATCCCACCCATCTGAAACATCAGCCACTGCATCGTCCGCGAGCGCCCCTTAACGTCCGTCGGAAGCAGGCGCCCCGCCTTCTCGGCGAGGTAGACCATGATCGCGCCTGTTTCAAAAACCGCGAAATCGTCGGCGTCGCGATCGACGATCACGGGGATTCGGCCATTCGGGTTCAACTCGAGGAACCACTCTTCCTTCTGTTCGTTCTTGGGAAGCGCGACCTGGTGGACCGCATAGGGCAAGGCCAGCTCCTCGAGGGTGACCGAAGCCTTATGACCATTCGGTGTCGGAGACGTGTAGAGATCGATCATTCAAATCTCCGTCGCTTAAGCGGACGCAGATACGGTCGACAAACAGCCCGAAGCATCGAGCACGCCGTCAAGCACAGCATCGTTCCCGAACGTTTTGTACCTCTCGCGGATCACGTGAAGGCTCTTCGCGTGATATTTCTGCGGCGTCTGGCTCCAAGTCCCACTGGGCAACTCGACACTGAAGTCCTCGCCGCCCGAAGCCATCGCCGCTGCGTTCGCTGCCGTCCACGGGCAGAAGAGAGCTCCGACCTGATCGCGCAGGAAGGGAAGGAGCGTCGCTTCGAGACTCGACCACGCCTCGAACTCGCCTTCGGCAGCTGGCAAAAGCATCCGGTGGCACCAGTCAAGAACATGAGGCGCGGTCGACTCGATCCATGCGCCGCCGGTCGGATCCGTCCAGGCATTGTAGATCTGTCCCCAGAGACCGAAGTCCGCAAAAGCAGGCCGGCCACCGAAGAGGTAGGGGCGTTTCGCGAGGTGCCCATCGAGCTGCCCCAGTCCATCCCGGAAACCCTGCTCGATCTGGGGTGTGGTCTGTTCGTTCGAGCCGACGAAGCCGCCGCGCGTCAGCATGCGTTCGACGATTTGAGAGCGGACGGCGATGCGCGCTTCTTCGTTCCCCTTCGGCGCCATCGTCGCAGCAATTCGGCCGCCCGCGGAAAGCTGATCCTCTTCGCGTGCCCAGCGGAGATGGAACATCCACTTGTTGGCCCACTCGTCTCCGAACTCTTCGAGGAGGAGCGAAACGAAATTCGAAACGGGCTCGCTGGGATGT